>BPLR01007778.1:0-178238 GCA_021605095.1 Caerostris extrusa
AATGATTTAATCTACTGCAGCCTTTTAGCAAGCCTTAAAAGATTTATAGGTGAGAAGAGGTAAGCCTGCAGAAGTATATAGTGTGACAATGGCCGAAATTTTTGTTGGTGCCAATGAGAATTAAAAGTGTTTCTCAAATCATATCATTTAAGTTTAAGATGTACAGAAGAAATTGAGAATTATAAGGCTAATGAAGGTACATAAGTGGTTCTTTAATCCCCCTACTACCACACTTTGAGGACTATGTGGAATCTAGTGTCAAATCTCCTAAAATACCATTTGAAACGGTATTAGTAGGGAAAAGCAATTTTAAGCTTAAAGAGTTTTTAACTCTTATTGTTCAAAATTGAGGCAGTTCTTAATTTCTAGACCCTCTTGTCCACTTTCATGGATCCAAATGATGTGGAAGCATTAGCTCCTGCACATTTTTTAATTGGTTCATCTTTAGTTACATTGCCTGAACCTAATTTTTAGTGAAGACTCCAATGAATCGATTGAGCCGTTGGCAATTGGCTCAAAAATGACTCAACATCTTTGGAAAATGGTCATCGGAGTATTTAAATAAGCTGTTAAATAGACCTAAATGGTCTACATGTGGTAAAGCAGATATAAAAGAAGGGAATTTTGTTAATTAAAAATCCTGATAATTATTGTCCTTGCAACCTTCTGAATGAATTATCAAAAATTCATCCAGGTGAAGATAAAGTAACAAGAGTGGTTACTTTAAAAGATAAAATGGCACATATATAAAAGGCCAGTAATTATCATCGTACCTTGCCTAGTGTTAATGAGGAAAATTAAATTTTGTGATCTGCTTATTGTGTGAATATTTTTTAGAAAATGTATTTTTTTTATTGTGTATTTTTTGTGTGATCAGTGCGTATAAGTGAATAATTTGAGAATTTTGTGCAGAAATATTTGAATTCTTAAAGAGTTGAATGAACATGTCAACGCCGGGCGGTATGTTCGTGCCAACGCGCAAGGATACCCCCTAGCGGCGAAAAAGTGTGTGTCTACACATGCGCCCGCGTGCGCAAATACGAGTCGGTCAGTGTAATGCCAGAGTGGCAAGAGAGAACAGCACGGCTGCGAGTGGCTGTGACTGTCATGTAAATAAAAACGTAAGTTTTTCATTGTGAGTATTTATTGTGTTAGTGAGAGTGTGATACAGTCCGCTTGTGTAAGAGATTATATGTGAGTGCTATGACGAGAACAGGTATCAATTTAATTATTTTGAATTAAATACTTTGTATCATATTATTTCCAACAAATTATTAGAATTAAAATTGATTTATAATTAACGTCTAATTAATTGCAAAAAATATATGACAGGCAGTGCAATTTTAGACCAGAACAAAATAAAAAATTGTCATATAATTCTGAGCAATGCAAAAATAAAAAGAAACGAAATCACCACTGCAAACCAATCATTACCACAGAAACAACATCAAAAGGATCCTATAAAAAACCCATTTTTACGAAGAAGGCATTACTTCCTCTTCATCGCGTCTTTTATGATGGTTTACAAGCGATCTTCTCATTCCAATTTCATGCACATCCACGCGTCACACACTCATAATGGGTGTAACTCAAAGCGGCATTCAACAACAACAGCCAAACGCTGTTGTTTCTGGTTTTTCGCTCACACTTCCTCGTAATACAAGACATATTTAACCCGCTTTTAGACAGAGACAGTAATTGTAACTGAAGGGGTTCCAAGTCTGAATACCTCTTGACATTGTGGACCCAAGTGAGTATGGCTTCACGTTTTTTAAAGTTGGGCATTATGTTGAATTTTTCTTTCTTTTTTGTCTTCCCTCGAACGTTCTTGATGGGTATTTTTTGGAAAAAGGTATTAGATAGATAAAGAGATTTGGGGAAATAAGTCAAACTTATACAAAAATAAATCTGCTGTGTTTATATTTTATTTTTTTTTATATCAACTTTTACACTGAAAGAGTCTAAAGGTAATATGATTTCCCATGGTTGTGTCTTTAAAGCATGTTTTTACTTCAGGAAAATAAATTTAGACAGTTTTTCTTGCTTAAACAGATCCATTTCCATTTATTTTTTTTTTTTCGATATTATCTATAAATATGTGGTTGTTTATAAATAGATGTATGTAGATGTTGTATAAATTGACGTGCATATGCGTTGCAGCATTATTTAAAAATTGTAACATTTTGAAGTAAACACTTTGTTCTACAAACTGATAGGTCAAAATTATGAAAAAAAGTTTATTAGTTATTTTTTTAATTGAATAAAAAATATAATTATATAACCATCAGAATTTCTTATCATTAGATCACATCAACCTTTAAAAAATTGACTGCGGCATTAGTTAAGTTATTTTAAAATAATGATAATAATAAGCTATAAAATTTACTGTATTAGATTTTCTTAAAATCTAATACAGTAATTTTTAAATTTACTGTATTAGATTATTATGTACTTAAAAATAAAAGCTAGTAGATTAAAGGTGAAAAAAATATTGATTATGTTTATATAAGAATGATTGTTTAATTTAGGACAGGGAGTACCAATCTTTCCTGAACACTGCCCCCTTTTACAAGAAAAATTCCAACTCTATTTCAAAGTAGTTAATTAAATCAAATATTAAAATATTGTTGCCTATTACCCTATACCTAGTTCGTCTGTCTTTCTATCCATTATGTATCTAAAAATAAAAATTAATTAAAACGAACGATGAAGAAAAGGCAATCCAGGGTAGAGAGCTAGTGTTGATTCTTGAAGCCAGAACTATTGTTTTCCATTTCTGAATTTCTGGTTTCCATATCTTACCCTTTTTTTTCCCACTATTGGTTTCCTTTATATAAGCCCTCTAAGACGCAACTCGCTGTATTCATATCTAAGTGAAAGTATAGAATAAAAAATAAGTACATTATATTATTTAAAGCAGGTTAATCTCCTAGCGCAACAAAAGGAACTCATTTCAAAACTTTTATTTAAAAAAAAAGCTGATTTTCAAGGGATTTTATTTATGTGTGTTTTTAAACTGGCATGAAATATGTTACTAAATATAACGATTGACCTATATCAAGTCACTTACTTTGTAGTTCATTTTGAATTGTATGGTTTCAGAATATAAGCAGATTATTGCAATATTTTAACTAGATCTGTCAAATATGTGATGTCATTTTCAGATGCAATCAAGCTTTGAGCAGGCTTTTATTTCTGTTTTCAAGTAAGCCCAGCTTCAAATTGAATGAAAAACAAGGATTCAGACGAATACACTTTGAGAGCAAACGAACTCTGTGTACGATTGTAATCTTCATCATTTTCAGTACAAAATTGGTCAAATAAACTGTCATTCAATGAATTTCTTCAAAACCTATTTACAACTCTAATAACGTAATGAAGTGAGGGATGCAAGCGTTCATTCAGAGTTTTTTTTGCAACCGGAGTGCTGAAGATGAACATTGAGTACATTTGGTACTGCTTGTTTCCAGTACATTAGGAAACCCTTAGAAGCCCCGTCATTGCTGGAACACCATCAGTATAATAGTTGAAAATATATAACGAATAAAAAATTTTTCTTTTCTTGAACAAACACATTTTATTTTTATTTCCCTTTTGTTTTACACACAGACATATCTATAGATAAATGGATAGTATCCGTGGTCCTACAGTGAAACGCTTTGGGCAAGATGATGTGGGTTCGTTTTCTTTGATGACTGCATAATTATAATTAATTTGAAAAAGAGTGCAAATTTAGTGGCGACTCGTAAATAAGGAGCAGATATCCTTGAAAATCCTTTCGATTCGATAGATATTACTTTCGTATAAAGACTTCATATCACAGTTGTAAACGACTTCCTCGATTTTCGTGATAAATACGCTGAGAGCACAAATATATGTATATATGTGTGTGTGGTGTGGTGGTGTAAAAATGTCGGTATTGCTGAGGAGAATTTAAAAGAACAGATTATTCGTTTCTCATATCCTTTAGTGCACATTATATACAGTGTTTACAAAGCATAACATTTAATATTATAACAACTATTATAGGACTTCTCCTAACTACACAGAGTTCTCTAACTCAATTCTGCCGAACTTCTAATCTTTAACAGTTCTCTTCAAGGCTTGCACAAGTTCTTATCTCTCAAAGTTCTGGCCAGTTCTGCCCAAGTTATCTGTTTGTTCCTTCGAGAATCTTTATATACAGGATATTGCCGGAAATCCCAATCTATACATATAAGCCGGTGGTCCTAGACTATACCGACCACGTGGACCACCATCTGGCAATAGATTTACGAAGGTCGTTAAATCTAACTGGGGTTGTAAGATTACCATGTCAAGCAAGATATCCTGACATCGCGTTCTGTGCCTAATTATCGATTGTAACGAAGTGCTACACACACATTTATATATATTATTTCCATATAACCATTATCCCATGATACAGTTTATCTTAACAAAAAGATAACGTCCCTGCACTGCAGTATTTCTCAGTGGACTGTATATTTGTGTTTCACTCTTCACAAATAATCACTCACAATACAAATAAAGCAAACATGTTTATTATTACACTGCTCTTAATAGTCATAGCCGCTCCCGGGCGTGTTATTTCACTCTTACAGATCACACAGATAATATTCCAATGCAGTAGAACCTCTTTAAGTCGAACCTCGATAAGTCGAAAAACCTCCACAACTCGAAAAAAATTTTTTTGTTCCCTTCCCTTCAAGCCCCCAAATCTCCATTACTCGAAATTTCAACCCTCTATATGTTGAAATAATTAGTCAATCCGCACTAGACATTTTGGTATATATATTTTCCCTCCGTAACTCGAACAAAAAAATTGGACCTCTGTATATCGAACATTAGCAATGTTTGATTTTACAACTTTTACAACTCGATCATTTGAAACTAATTACTCTATAGCTCGAAGAATAATAAGTTACCGACTTTAAGGATTTGCCGCCAATGCACGTCATTATTTCTTAGAATACAATGTAGAAGTATATAATAAATAGAATAACCAATTCTATGAAATAGCAACTCGGAAGAAAAAGAATTTTCTCTCTTTATAGCTTAGATAATGTTATAGATAGTGAACGATCGAATTGTCTAAAGCAAAATAAATAAATAATAATAACTGACTTTTTTTAATACATAATATTTTAATTTTAAGGTTGTTTTTTGGAATTATTTTGATTTTTTATTGTAGTACATAATATAACTTTTAAGTTGCAAATAAACATGTTTATTACCTCTGTAACCTGAATTTTTATTTATTTTACCTCTCTAAATCAAAATAAGTTAGAAAGAATCTAAACCTCTATAAGTCGAATATTTCCTTACAAAATCCGCGTAAGTCGAAAACTCTATAACTCGAATTATTTGGCGTCTCCCTCGAAGTTCGACTTACAGATGTTCTATTGTATTATTATATTACAGTAGATTTTATGAAAACTTGTAAAGTTCCTAAAAGTTCATTGTAATAATAAAATAAATTGTTTGTTTTTTTTGTGTGCCTGATAGATACTTAAAAAAAATTAATAACTGCAAAAAGAGATAAAATGTATCAATTACAGCATTTATGTACACAGTCCAGTCACATTAATGTGACCACCTGTCAAAAGCCAGAATATTTGTATATTTTGGCTTTAAGTGGAGTGTGGAATGTGGTATTAAGTGATATTTAAGTGGTATTAAGTGGAATTCTTTATATACACCCACTGCAATGTGCTGCCACCTGCCTTTTGTGGTTATTTCACGTTGACGTCGAAAGTAGTTGGTGGTCACATTAATGTGACTGGACTGTGTATAACGTAATTTTTTTTTTTGATATTCATTTTATGATAAACAATGTTTTTTTGTTTAGAACGGCAGATTGTGAATTTAATTTATGTGAAACAAAAGAAAAAAAGTTTTCTGTTAAAAGTAAGCTTTTATTTCAATGAGCAATATGGTTGGAAAAAATAACAGGAATCTGCCTGAAACACGTTGCGCATTGAAATATATTCGAGCTATGCAAAAATCCATTAAAAATTTCTTTGTAATACTTTATTTTACGCGGCAATTGAATAATTATCTTCAAAACATAAGGTCAATTAATTAACAAGAAAATACTAGCTGAAAAAGACAGTCACATCCAAGGGGATAAATGGTGACCTGTCATCTATTTGTTTTTTGAATAAAGGACTATATCTAAACGATTAATGTTTTCGGTATTAAAATGAAGGGACGCAAAGAAACGTGTTTGTTTGTTGATTGAAATGAAACCCGGAAATGGAGTCTATAAATGTGTATGAGGAGAATGACAATGTGGATGCAGTACAAATTATGACATTTTTATTTCTTCAGAATCTGAGAATAGTTTTCATTTTTCAGAAGACTATTAATCTAAATAACTCAATGTCATTTGTTTGCTAGATAAAAGCAGCTTGCTGTTTATTCTTACCAGAAAATTGTGAATTTCTTCGTATTATAACAAGAAACTGAATTCACGAATCTATGAAACAAATATGAAACATTAAAAAAATGCTTAGTTAATATCCGTAAATGTACTCTAAATTTAAAAAAAAAATTTTAATTTAGTATTTAGAAACATTTGAAAACTCTCTAAATTTGAGCGTATACCATAAAAATTTTATTCCATAAAAATAAAGAGAAAATGATTAATTCTTTCCCACAAAAACATTGTATTGCCATTGGTCCATTTAGATTTACAAGAAAAATTTAAAAGCTGGTTCTAAAATATGCATGTAAAAACAGTTAAATAAAATATATGCATAAATGAAAATTTAACAAATTTCATTTTTTTTTTCCCACTTGTACATAATTGAAGATCACCATATTTAATGTTTGTTAAAAATATGTACAAAGAACTTTTCTTCTGCTTTTTCTCATCATATTTCGAAAATGTGGCGTTGTTTGGTCATTCCAGACAATGCTATTACGGTTTGTTTGAGTTTTGTTGGAATGGTTCATCTCTACAAAGTTGATGACATCTTATTAGCAAAGATTTTTGATTTTTACACCAATGTCATTCTATCCCCCAAAAAAAAAAAAAAAAAAAATAATAAGTGAAAAATAAAAGACAGACAGACAGAAACAAACAGTTTTACTCCAGCAATATTTTTCTATCCCCAAATGCAGACGTATATCGAGATACCAGTTTACTGTAATAAAGAAAAATTCTTATACAAAAATTTTTTTCATTGCTAAAAATTTGTTGCTACAAGTTTGTTATTGTACGACATTGTGCATTTATACTTTCTCGAACAACAATGCAACAAAACAAGTGAAGCATTCCAAAACAACAACAAATAATTCCTCTAAAAAGCATTCCTTGCTTTTTTTTTACTTTTTCACAAATACTTTTATGTTTCAGTCAAAGAAAACGAAAACGCAACAATGAAACACTTTAACACAAAAGGGTCTACCAGGAGACCTTATTGTGCAACACTGAATGTGATTTTAGTGGCAAAACGCGTCGTCACGGTACAGATTTCCTGAAGTATAAGGTGACACCTAATTTCGCGCTAAAAGTTCGGTGAAAACTTTTTCCGATGCACTTCATAAAATTTGCCAGGATTCAATGGCTCTGTAAAAGAGACCATTGTGCTTGGTTGATTGGGCAGCACTTGATCCCTCTTATTGATAAGACGACCTTATCGATAAAGCACACATCTCCATAGGTAGGGGGCCAACGCGAGTCATGAATCTTGAATAGGGGGTAGGTGCTCAATTGGGTGAAATTCCCCGAGATTCATATCTGCTATTGCCTACTGTGTGACGCCTATGATAGTTTCAATTTGAGAATTGTGCAAAAATGTAAACAAGGTAAGCAAGAATGAATATTTTTATTTTCATGAGGCAAACATAAACTTGGGGCCTGAAGAGCCGAGTGACTAGAGCTCTGGTGCTCGGTGTACAGTATTTCGGCTCGAATCCAGGCGGTGGCATGGATTCTGTAGTGATTCGGAATCCACTTAAAACCGTATGTCCCGGACTAAGCATAGAGATGATAGCCTACCTCACAAAAAGAAGACGTCTCATGTATCGAAATCTGCTAGTCGGCGGACAGCTTTGACCCATCTTGGGCTGTAGTGTCAGAGAGTTAGTTAGTTAATTAATTAAATATAAGTTTGTATTTATCTGATCATATTAATAAAAAATAAATTCAAAGTCTATTAATAACAAATAAATTCAAAGATATTCATCAGAGAATTTTATTTTTTATGCAAATATAAATAAAAATGATAATTAAAAAAATTCATTTTAATGAATATGCGCATAAAAATTTACGTTAACATTTATATTTTATCATAAAATTTCCGATAAATTCATTTAATATCTTAATTGATTAAGAAAAAAATAGCTTGATTGATCTGGCATATTTAAAACTGTTATTATACCATTATTGATAACTTCCATTGTTTATTCTAATTCAACATCATTAATATTGTTACTAAAAATATATAGAATATCTAAAAACAGATTTTCTTAGACTTTTTATTATCAAATGTAATATTTATTCATGAAATAAAAGCGATTACAACACAATAAATATATAAATAAAACAGAAAATTATACATCTGATGCATAGATCAATTAATAATCGTAATATATTTTTAATGCTAAATATCCAACCATTTTTTTTTCCCAGTATTAATACATTACCTATCTATAACACCATTATTTACTGTGGTCCGACATCATTACATCATAATTTCGTTGCTTAAAAAAATACATAAAATTTTTGGAAAACAATGATTTCTTAGATTAAATCCCAATCTCAGACGGACCTAATAAAAGCGATGATACCACAATATATCAACTAAACACGAAATTATATCCCTCTGATGCAGTCTAAACTGCGCATAAAAGCTTCTTTTTGGGGTCTGAAATGGTGATCTAACAGAAGTCGGTAGCCGTGCGTCTTTTCACTGCTTCTAATGACTTCATCACGACGTCTGATTGTTACAAGGAACAAAAAGACCCTTTTAACAGAACTCAGTCACGACTTTTGCTTTTTTCGGATTTTTTCCCGATGTTTGCTCTCCCAGGTTGAAGAATTATTGCCAAACACATTAAAAACATTCAGCCGGTCATTGTGCACCTTTTTCCTTAATGCTACTCGCCAAGTCTGTGGCAAAACATTGTGGGGACCCATGCAACTTGCCTTTTTTTTTTTCTTTTTTTTTTTTTTTTTTTATTGTTGTTATTGCTTTTTCTTCTTTCTTCTTCGGCATCATGACCGGTGTGTGTCTGGATGAAGCAAAAATAAAAGCGCCTTTTCTTTCGTTTTTTGGCTTAATGTTTTTCTCTGGGCGTTGTTTTTATAGCACCGCGGTGGACATTAAGTCGGGGTGTATTCTACAAAAATGTTAAATTTGGGCAGTCCGACACATTAAGTGCCGGCGATTGTGCCCGAATTGAAAGAAGGATAATCACTTTTTTACTTTTATGCACGAACCACCATCACATAGCAGAACTAATTTTTTTCTCGTCGTATAGCACTTCTTTATTTTCGTAGGTGGTACTGAACTAGATTTGGTCACACTGAAAGAATAAAAACCCATTACTTAGATACCATTCCGCCACATCTTCGCACACGTGCGACTTTAAGCGATCTTTAGCAAATGGTCTGCAAATGAATCAATTGAGATCTTTGGTATACGCCTAGAGCCACGCGCCAGTCTTAACTTTCGTGAACTCTTCGCAAATTTCTAAATCTATTCATATAAATTTATATTTATTTCTATATCAACTGAATATAATCAGCAAAGGATTTGGATCATTTGATCTATGATGGAGCTGGTCAGTATCATAAATAAGAACAGATTCTAATTCCTATAGCATTTCGAATTAACCAATAATTGAGTTTAAAAATAACCTATTATTTAGCAAAGATAAAGATAGAGCATTTGCAAAAAAAAGATTCAAGCAGTTTATGTATCTATGCTGTATATAAGTCGAGAGGGCGTTATTTCTTCAAAAAATTCCGCAAATTTCAAATCCCGTATATAAGCCGAAATGAAAAAAATTAAAATCATTTTTCTTTTTATTGTTATTTTTTTGTTCTAGTTATTTACAGTATTCTATTAATATTTCTGGTGCTTTGTTAGGTACTTTTCCGTTAGCCGAACCTAAATATTATATTATTCCTTCAGCAACGACGCAACAGACCAGCAATGTAAAGAATTTCGAAAATAGAATAACTCATTTCCATAAAACAATTAAATTATGTCACTTAAAAATTTTTCGTAAACTTAAATATATATACTCAAATGAGTAAAACATATAAATATATATATATATATAAATATAATATGCGTATATACTATATGCATAAAAGAAATAAAAACTTGCTGTACACAATGATACCAGCAATTTGTAGCTTGTTCCAGACTGACGGAAAAATATCAACGTTTTTTGCAAGATTAGTAGATCCGTATATAAACAAACCACCATAATTTAGCTTTGCAGAAAGTTCTAAAAATTATCAGCTTATATACGAAAATATACAATGTATGTATATATATAAACACATTAACGCATAAAAAGGAAGGAGAACTAACAAAGAGTGAACTAGAAATTCGAACATTTTGCAACAATATTAATGAACGATATTAACGAACAATGTGAACATGAACAATATCATGAACAATAATGAACAATATCATGAACAATTTAATGAACAAGATTATGAACAGTATTATGAACTGCGCCCATGATATAGGTATCAGAAAATGCATCGTCATGGATTTGATTCTAGTTCTTTTATATACTACAGCAACAGGCCTACGAATTTCAGAATACCTGTGTGGTTAAATTAACGGCAAAATAACGACATCATAATTAATAGTTAAAAAGATAACATAACTGCATATAATGCATAACTGTATAAAAATGAAATTTAAATGAAGGAAATAAATAAATCGGAATAAATATAAAGTTAAAGTAACAATTCATAATTTATAAAGTAACAATTAAAGGTCTACTTATATAATTAGGGGTTGTGAATACAATTTTAATAATTCACTTATATGCATCACTTTGAATCCATATTTTAGCTCCGGATTTTAAAATGTTGTATCAAAAAAAAAGTTTATAATAAAAGTTTGAGTTTTATTATTTTATGTGCATTGTATTTAATTAATTTAAGATTTATTATTATATGACTTTTTTAATATTAAGAAACCTAATTATATAATTTAAAGAAAAGTACTAACTATTATTAATTAGTGTTTCATTATATTATTTAATTGAAAATTGAGAATTTTCCACAAAAAATTGAAATTAAAAAAAAATATTTTTAATTACATCTTAAAGGTGATCAATAAAAGGAATATAACTTTTGTATAATAAGGATATGACAGCTGTATAAAGACATGAGAAGTAAGGATAATAGTGAAATATTGATTTAAAAAAAAAAAAAAAAGAGTCAAAGCCTATTTTTCCTCTTTAAATGCACAATTAATGATAAATTGTAATTGTGCACAAAACGAATAAGATATACTAATTCTATTCCACCTCTTTTGCATATTTATTTATTTTTATCTATTTCTACATGGATATCCTTACACTCAAGGTACAAAAATTATGCTAATGTTTAAAATATGTTGGTCTAATTTTAATTAAACCAAGCAATTTATCTAAAATATGCTATTATTTAACATTATGTTGCTAATAATAAAGTATCATAATTTTCGAATTCATAAACAGGTAATAAAAATCTTTGGCCTTATTCCCACTTATTATCATGGTAATTTAACCCAATAAAATTCATAAAAATTCTTTACCATTATTCTCTTTTAAAGTATTTTTTAGAATGACTAACAGTAACACGTACCACAATGAAAATAACTGACATTTAACTTAACAAAACACTCTTTAAAACGAATAAAGAGAGAGAATAAAAAAATGCAGTGCCTCAAAAGCACTTTTCATATTAGAGCCAACAAAAAGCTACTTCTTGTCCATTTAAACGCTTCCAAAAGTCAACTAGATACCATCAATAACTGACTGCTTTCACGAGTTAGCAGACACAAAAACCCAGACCAGAAAAAAAAAAAAAAAAAATAATAAATAAATAAATAGTTGACTTGCCATTCTCGTCTTCAACGGCAAAGTCACCCTTATCACCCTACAGCATCTACTACTATTGCAACAGACTACTTTTTTTTTTTTTTTTTCCAATGATTCTCGCAGATGTTTGCAACAGCGCCCGAAAGCCATATGGTTGAAAAGTTAACCATCATTCAACAAGAGCTCGTATCTGACTTCGCCAATCTGACATCAGATCATCAGGGACGTCCTACTCACACCTTTTGTGCTAAGTGCTATTCCGCCCTTACTTTGGCACTGATAGTTATCGCCAAATAGTCTTTTCCGTTCTTTTAGCCCTTTTTAGGGGCAAAAACTCGTTAATGTGGCGTTTAGCATCTGTTATTGAAAACCTGGAGGGCAGAGATTTATTGATATTGACTGTAGAAGATGGAGAGGAGGAGTTGGTGTATATTGATTTTTGGTGGGATCTGATCTGTTTCTACCTCTGGTTCTATTGCAAAGAGGGTGGAGATGTTGATTTAAAACAAGCTGAGTTGGTGAGAGCAATTACACCTTGGGTGTAACTTACAGATCGACGTGTGATAAGTAAATCAGGTACTGTGTCTTTGAAAAAAAAAAGATGCTGTGATTTCAGCTACTGGCACTATAGCATCTGAGCTTCAGGGATCAGATGCTACTGTGCAAGTTA
Source organism: Caerostris extrusa (assembly GCA_021605095.1). Lineage (NCBI taxonomy): Eukaryota > Metazoa > Arthropoda > Arachnida > Araneae > Araneidae > Caerostris > Caerostris extrusa. The sequence goes on from BPLR01007778.1 coordinate 12,734, forward strand.
TAATTGAAGAATTTGTGTTTATTTAAGAGCTGGGATTATAGTTCTTTTAATTTTGTATAATTAACTTACATAAATAATAAATTAATATATAAATAAATTCATAGCAATAAATTAAATATTTTTTTTTTTTTTAAATATATATTTTTTTTTTTTGATTTGAAATATAAAAGTTAATGCAATGCTTTGTATTCCATTTAGTAACTCGTTCTAATACACGATTTTCTATCATGTTGAACCTGTTTGTCTTAATATCAGTTATCAACTATTATCAACAGTTATCAACTCAAAATCGATTTATCAACTCAAAATCGAATAACCTAATGATTATCAACAATATTGCACCTAATGTTTTGACTTTTAAGTATAATTTGTCAATATATTTCCTTAAATTGACGCAAAATGAATAAAAGTCAAATTTTCAAAAATGAATAAGAACGCTATTTTTATACTACTCGTATTTCTTAAAATATAATATTTGCAATTTAATTTTAAAATTGTGTAATGTTAAGATTTAGCAGCAAGAATCGAAAAATTCCACTTTTGATGACATTGAATATTCTTTGAATTTGATGTGGCCTAATGATTATTGCTCCATATTTCGGAATTGAGAGAACTTGGTTATGATTATTACCAAAAATACCCATATCAAAAGTAATTATAAGTTCATTAATTCTGTAGACCAGAAAATTTCTCCATTGGTTTTAATAAATAGATAATGGTTTTGTTCCACCAGATGTCACACCGGGGAATGTTAATACACCGAAATGGTTCCTCCCTTGTAAAATGTCAACTTTCTTCGCGAGTTCACACGTGTGAATATTTTCACTTTTTAAATAAGAAAAAAATATATATAATTTCTTTGCAAGCAAGAAAAATTACAATAAATGCCGAGGTAAATATGAAATTCCTCTATAAACTTTTATGTTAAATATTCTCAAATCTATAATCCTTGATAGTACCTAATAAAAGATTATCCTAATAGTACCTAGGAAAGTATGACATTTATTGACACACATTGATGATTATTTATCAGGCTGTTAAAAAAAAATTCCACCTATTAGTGAGATTTGTGAGCCAGTAGTAAAGGGCATAGTTAATTGTAGGAAGACGCATGTTCGAATCCATTCTAATAGCGTTTATTGTAATCATTGCTTTCAGAAGCAATGAGACTCAATAGAAGTGGAAACGAAAAAATTGGAATAAGCATTATTGCCCCTTTCTGCAACAATTTTTCATCATCAAAGGAGTTGATTGCTGGATTCGAGGGCCAATGGTGAATTAACATGCAAGAGGATCGAATTCGAATCAGCTGAAGGCGTTCATTTCACCGCTGCTTTCAGGAGACTCAATGATAGTTTAGAACATGCATAAGAGTCAGGTGGAAGTCTTCCTGATTTTTCTCCAATTTGTCCGTAAATATGAGGCAGAATACCGCTTAAAGTCCTTCTTTCACATCCCCCATTGGTGTTCTGTACAGGATGCTGCACATTCCTGTACAGCACACCAATGGTACGATATTCACTTATGTACGATGTACGATGTATAAGTGGACAGCCATACGTATGTGGTTCGATGTTCAGCAAAAAGAATGCATAATTTTTTTTGCCAAAATTTTCCCAATGATTTGAAGTTGAACACGTAATGAATCAGTACATACGCAAAAATAAAAAAAAATTTCTCTCCAAGTTCCTCAAACTGTATTACTCACAGTACACTGGTGGATACGTAATAATTGCTGACACAGTGCGATTTGAAATTCCGCACATTCCAAGCAGCATCGGGATAAGTCTCTCTGCGGGATGCACACGAGAGGTTGATTCTCTCTTTCTGCAGCCTGACAGGTCAACTTTCGGTGGCGCATCAAACTCTCAACCTCTGTTTTCCCACGGCGAATCACTCCTCTCAAAACACTCACCTTTTTTCTTTTTTTTTTAATCGGTGGACATGGTGACTTAGAAATGACGTACGCGCATGGAAACAAGTCGGCCACCACTTTTGGCCATCGGTGAATTGGGGAATGGTTCATACATTGCGGATGTGCGAAACGTTATGACAGGTTGTTTACTATTTCTGTCTTCCTTGAATGAATGGCCTTTAGCATTTAAGATAGTGAAACACAAATGATATTTCGGGAATGTTTTAAATTTTAATTTATCTGTAAAATTTGTTGGATCTAAATCCGTTTTCTGTCATGTGCCGGTTTTATTAACTGTTTTTATAAGAGCTACATTAGCTTGTATATTTATATTAGCTTCATTAGCCTGTATATTTATGTCATGTAAAGCTGTATGTTTATGTATGTAAGCCTGTATGTTTTTGTTATGTAAGGCTGTATGTTTATGTATGTAAGCCTGTATGTTTATGTTATGTAAGGCTGTATATTTATGTTATGTAAGCCTGTATGTTTATGTTATGTTAATGTATGTTTATGTTATGTAAGGCTGTATGTTTATGTATGTAAGCCTGTATGTTTATGTATGTTTATGTTTATGTTATGTAACTATGTTTATGTATGTAAGCCATGTTATATGTTTATGTACATTTATGTATGTAAGCCTGTATGTCTGTTATGTAAGCGTATGTTTAAGTAAACTTATGTTATGTAAGCGTGTATGTTTAAGTAAACCTATGTTATGTAAGCCTGTATGTTTATGTTATGTAAGCCTGTGTTATGTAAGCCTGCATGTTTTTTTATGTAAGCCTGTACGTTTATGTTCTGTTCCACTATAACAGAGAAAAAGGTGGTAATGGTTATAAATAGAATTATGTCCCCTCATAAAGAACTGACGTTATATTTATGAAAAAAATTTTTTTTTTTCTAATATATATATATATATTACTCTTTTGAAAAAGTAAGATCAATTTCAATTTAAAATTCCGGGGCTTATGGAATTTCATTTTTTTTTTTAGGTTGCTGGCACTGTCCTTGACATCAATGAAATTGAAGTCAAAATATTCATTAGTGTTTGAGTTACGCTTGGCTTTGTGAGACGCTAAAACTGATTCAGGCGATTTTAGAAATGTCTGAATGAATTGAGCAAACAACTTGCGTTCAATTTTGCTTGCGGAAACGTATAGAATGGTGCAAAAGGCATTCGGTGAGCATTCCTATATCGGAAAGAAATGTTTATAAGTGGTATAAATAGTTCAAAGAAGGCAGAGAACGCGTTGAAGACGAAGAGCCCACTGGCCGATCCTCAACCTCAACCGACGAAGCTCACGTCCAAAAATTAAAGATTTGATGCTTGCAAACCGTCGATTTACAATTAGAGACTTGCTGATGATGTTGGAATTTGAAAAGGACCGGTCAATTCCGTTTTGGGCCTCAAACGCGTCAAATCTCGATTTTTTACCGAATGCGCCAGCTCATACTGCATTGATTCATCGTGACTTTTGCGCCAAAAATGAAACCCATATCGTTCCACAACCAACGTATCACATCGTGCGACTTCTGGCTATAATATCCGATGGAAACCCACTTAAAAAAGAAGTTGTACTGCCTTACAAATCAAAGATAGAAAAAAAAGATGACCAGCATACTTTATGCATGAAACTTTCACGAAAATATATTTGTTATTAGTAGGTTATGTTTAAGGATGCATTATTCTTTATTTTGTTGATCCAATCTACCCGATAGAAGTACATGATTTGGATCTATAATATCTGTTAATTCGTTCAGTATCCATTCCCCACGTTTTACCCTTTAACTTCCAAGCGTCGTACTGCGATGGGAGTTGATGCGATTGACCCACATCATGGCTCATCTCAACCGCCTGCCAACCCGATGCATTACGCAATGCGAGAAAAAGCATCGGGGAATAAAAAAGAAGGCGACCAGGGGAGAGATTTCTCGACAACATCCTTGTCGTCCGCTCTTCTGACGGGCATTGTGAGAGAACGCGGGGGCGCGAGTGTTTTACGAGGTTCGTTGAACGTCTGCCCGACACATTGTTTGATTTTGTAGCTCGCCAAGTGCGGGAATAGGTGGAAGTGTGACATGCTGGATTGGCGTGATGGACAAATGTTTTATTACGTGTTGGAAAAAACTTTCTAACGATTGCGCAAAATAAATTCCAATAAGTTATTTATTATTAACTGGCAACACTTATTTTTATTTTTCGGTTGGAAGAAATTTTCAAGCAAAATAAAAACCTGTTGTAAGTGTATTTTTTTTTTTTATGCAGGATTTTTGGTGTATTTAAAAATGAGATTTATTTTTAAAATTAATATTTTTTTTTTTCCGAACTGATTTTATTTGTTTTTCTTTGTTTTCAAAATGTTGTTTTATTTGAAATGAAAAAAAAAAATTTTTTTTCGAAAATATTTTTAAAAACTTTTTTTAAAATTTAATTTTCAAGATAAATATAATAAAGAAAAAAAAAAAAATTCGAATTGGTTATCAAAATAAATATTTTTGAGAATAATTCATGAAAAATTCAAGATATTTTCAATTTTTTTAAATTAATTTCCAAAATATTAAAAAAAAAGAAAATAAAGATTTTTGTAAACAATTTGAAAAAAATTTGTTTTTAATATTTTGAAAATTAAATTTAAAAAAAAAAAAAGTGAAAATATTTTGAATTTTGACGTGTTTTCAAAAATGTTTTCTTTTTAAGGTTTTCAAAAATGTTTTAATTTTAAAAAACAAACTTCTGAACGAATGTTATAAAAGAATTTGAGTAAATAATAAGTCACAAAAAAAAAAAAAAAAAAAAAAAAAAAAATTGGGGGCATAAAAAATATATTTTTAATATAAAAACAAAAACAGTTCAATTTTTATTATACGAAATAATTTTTTTAAATTAATATTTAGGTTCCTTAAACTGTAATGGAAATAAAATTTTTGATAATTCTTTCATAAAATATAAACATCTCGCCTAATATTTCATTTATGTTATAGGTCCATTTGTAAAAATTTATTTACTTTCCTAAATTATTTGTTTTACTTTCAAAAGAAAGTATATCAACAGTAGAGATAGGCTGATTGTTATTATAGTGATTAATTAGAATGACAGCCCAAATTTTATTCAATACCCTTTATATAAAATACGATTTTAATTAATTACAAATAACTCAATCTAATTAATGTTAAAAAATTGCATTTAATTTACTCAACAACTATTGGTTGAATTTGACGTAAAATTCGTGAAAATTTTTATAATTATTTTGATCAAATAAAATATTATTCGCTTTTACATGAAATTTTATGAATAGTAAATGTTATTTTTTTTTTGTTCTATTAACTGGCTGTGTTCTCTTTTCATTGTTGTCTTTATGTGTTTTTCAAATATTATATTCCCTTCAGTTTTTTGTCACATATATATAGACATTTTTTTTAATTTAAATGGAAAGAACATCTTAATTTTCAGAGCGCTGTCAACTGCTGCCTTATAGCTCACTCCCTGGCACTACAGTCCATGTAAGACCATGGCTGTCTACCTACTGGCAGATTTCAAAACAGGAGATATTTTCTTTTTTTACTGTTTGGTTTGGTTTGTCGCTCTACGGTCATTTTGTGCACACTTTAGGCTAATTCACCCGGGATCTACAGTTTAACGTGGATTCCGAACTACTCACAAACATCCAAGACACAGCCGGCTCTCGAACCAAGTGGCAGAGAGTAATCAGGACCCGCTGCTGCCTCATGCAGAAACGAAATATTACCGAAATATTTAAATTAATAAGTTTGCAGAGAGTCAAGCCTGACTCTTGAAATAGAACGTAATAAATTAATAGTTTAAAAAACTAAAAACACGCTTTAGAGTTAATCAAACTAAAAGTAAAATAATTGTTAACATAAGAATAAAATGACTGACGAGAAAAGAATGACACTGTCCTAAAAGCGTAGGGTGCTCGATATTAATCGTTATAATTTTTCATTAGTTTCATTACGAAATGCAGAGTTAGTTTAAAAATGTCATACAAAAAGCACCCCACGCTTTTAGAACAGTGACATTCATTTTCTCGTCGGTCATTTTATTCTTATGTTAACAATTATTTTTTACTTTTTAGTTTGATTAACTCTAAAAGCGTATTTTTTAGTGTTTTTAAACTATAATATTTAAATGAGGTCCCGGTATGGAGGACTGAACTATAGTTCTTACAATAATTTAATTGTGAGTAAAACAAATGCTAAATGAGAATATGTCGAGCCAGCCAGAATTCGAACAGGGAATCCCCCTGATCCGTAGTCAGGCGCGTTATCCGTTGTGCCGCTGTCCCAGGTAGGTTTGAATGTCTTTACTGAATACTTTCATTCTACATGGGTTAAATTGCTCTTCATAAGTTAAAATAAAATAACTAATCCTGGCGATCCTAATCGTGATGAGAAAATAAACTTATCCAAATATTTTAGTGTCGTCGGTCCTTGATAAGTCTACAACGTTTAAATTAAATCTGATCGCTTAAAGTAGGGCAAAAATCGAGCCCAAAGAGTCAGTTACATAAAAACAAACAAATAAACAAACATACAGGTGAAACTATAAAAGCGTATTAAAAATGGAAAATGTCAGAAATCTGACCTTAGCAATAACTAGATATCTTCTGTTAGCATCGCTGCTTCTAAGCTGCTGATCAGGCAGCTGGATCAGACTGTGTTGTCTGGTGGGCAGAAACATCATGATTCAAGTTTATCACCCAAAACTCTTAGGGTCTGTGTTAGGTCAGTGTTATCTAAGTCTTGATAATATTAAATTCGGGAATAACATTTTATGAATGTTAAGTGCAGCTTCATCATGTATATATATCACCTGTTTGGCTTTCACTGTTAAGCTGAGTACACCCTAGGGATGTGCTATACTACACACAATCTTTTTGCCAACACAATTCAGAAATACGTTGTTTCTTCAATGAAAAATATACCTAAAGGTTCACACACCCTTTCTCAAGCCAAAGGACACTTTCTGATGAACGGATTCATTGTGCCCTCGCCCGGAATACATAGAAAACTTTTAGTTGCAAACCACGCTGTCTTTAATCAGAAGTAGGCCATCCCCTACGAATCAAATTAATTAATCGTAACATAAGTAAATAAATTGCAGCGTAATAATCTTTACTTTCCTTTCCGAAAAAATGTATTTTAATCATTTAATAGGGAAAAAGACTTAATCAGTAAAATAAAATTGGTAAAAATAATTCAATATTTAAATAAAATAAAAATTTTTCATTTTTTTTTTTTTTTATAAATTGTCCTGTAATTATTTTCAAAATTATTAATTATAGTGAGTAAATGAAGTTTTGAAAGTCTTGAGGAAATTTTTCCGATTTCGTGTCATGTCGGGTCCCATGCAAAAAAATTTATTTATCATTTTTAAAGTATGATGATAAATAAAAATATAAATATAAATAAATATAAACAATTATATGAAAAAATAACTAAATAAAAACAATTTATCTCTATATGAAAAAAAAAAAAAAGATTTAACTGTCAATCTCATTTATATATACTTGACTTCGCATAAACATTGATATAATAGATTTATCAATTTGCAGCAAATTAAACTTTAACCAGAATACAGTACTAGATTGCACTCACAATGTAAGGAAAATTCATGCGAGGAAAATATTTACGCACCAAATCTACAACGGTGAAAAGTATTGTTTAATATGCATGTTACTACTATATATGGCATTAATTTACCAAAAATAAGAATCTGAACTCGTCATCTCTTTGACAGAAAATTATGACTCGGCTTGAGTCGATTATCTAACTGCGATGGTAAGACTAGAGTTACTTTCTTAAAAACAATTTGGAAAGTATTATTTTAAATTTTTCAAAATAATATCAAAAATTTTCATGAAGGAAATAAAGAATTCAATTTAAATCTTCATATTCTCGGAGGTAAATTATTATTATGATTTTTTAAGTACATAATTTTTTTTTTATCTTGAATGCATTATTCTACATGAATAGTTCGTCATTGTGAATAAAGACGTTACGATTCGAAACAATAGAATTATTTCCTAACTACTCAGAGATAAAAAGAAAGTGGCTTGAAGTTTTTTTTTTTTTTCTTTTTTTTTTTTTTTTGAGACATCATCAAAAGCATTTTGAATACAAATGGCTCATTTGTGTGTGAGTGGGAGGAGGAAAAATCGATGTTCATTCCCACCCCTATTATTAGCACTTATTCTTCCAGATAGGCTGGATATTTACAGTTTTCAGTTTACATTTCTTTACATCGAATTCGTCAAATACGTTTCACCACCAAGATAAATTTTGCATAAGAAGAAATATTTTTTTAATTTATTTATTTTACTGTTGGTCCTTTAGTAGACTGTTATCGAAGCAAAAATTAAATTTTATTTATTTTTATTTATTTATTTCAGGTGGAAATGAATTTCGTGCTTAATGGGTTAACTATTTAACTAGTTAATGGATAATTATTTAATGTTACAAACGGAGAGATACTTAAAATAATAATTCATTTATTTTTTAGTATTAAAATTAACATATATGAAATATTTAATTTTATAAATGGTGAGATAAAAACATTTATTAGAGGGATAATGACTCTATTTTTCAATTCCTTCTATTCTCACACTCTCCCTCTATATATCTTGTTCAAATTTTCATTCGTTAATAAAATACTTTTTTATTCATCCACTCAAGTTCAAATACATTTTTTTTAACTTGTAGTGGATGACACTGGATGTTAATACAGTTTTTTCAAATATTAATTCAGCAATTAAATTTATTTAATTAATTTTAGTTTTTTTTTAGTTTTAAGTTGCATATATCTACCAATAGATGGCACCCGGATAAACTTAAAAAAGGAATGAAAATTATTTATAAAGGACTTCCTGCAATAGAGTGAAAAAAAAAGTAGGAATTGAAAAAAAGTTTAATTTGAAATGAAATTCGTGTAGTGTGAAAGTCTTACGTGATTAATAGGCTAACTTTATTTAATGTTATGTCGTTTAAGTTAACGTTATTTAATATTATGTTGTTACGAAAAACTGTGAAATAACTAAAATATTAATTAATTATTATTAAAAATTATTATTAATTAATTATTAATTAATTATAATTAATTTATTAGTATTAAAATTAACATACATGAAATATTTAATTTTAAAAATGGTGAGATAAAAACGTTTATTAGAAGGATAATGATTCTATTTTTTTTAGAAGAAATTTTTGTTTAAAATTTTCTGTAATTGGTTTTCAGTTATATCTTATATTATATATAAAATGGCATAAAATATTCCGTTTATAGTTAAATCTCTAAAAAATATTTTTTTTACAGATTTCATTTATTCATAAATTAAATCAAAACCTTAAAATGCTCAATAATGATTCTGTGGCCTGATGGTTGAGTGAGTGTCACTTCCGTGCTCCAGTGTTCCAGTCTCGACAGTGCCATGGATGTTTATAGTGGCTCTGAATCCACTTTAAACTCAGGTGCCGGTCTAATACTACTGTGTCAAAAAAAAAGTAAGACCAATTTTCAATTTAAAATTCCCGGTGTTTATGGAATTTCAATTTTTTTCTTAGGTTGCTGGCACTGTCCTTGACATCTGGGTGAAATTTCACGTCAAAATATTCATTAGTGTTTGAGTTACGCTTGTCTTTTTGTGAGACGCCTAAAACTGATTCCGGCGATTTTTGAAATGTCTGAATTCATTGAGCAAAAAGAACTTGCATTCAATTTTGTTTGCGGAAACGTATAAAATGTGCAGAAGGCATTCCACGAGCATTCCTATATCGGAAAGAGATGTTTACAAGTGGTATAAACAGTTCAAAGGCTGAGAACTCGCTGAAGACGAAGAGCCCTCATGGTCGACCGTCAACTTCAACCGACGAAGCTCACGTCCAAAAAATTAAAGATTTGGTGCTTGCAAACCATCGATTTACAATTAAAGACCTTGCCGATGATATTGGAATATCAAAAGGATCGGTCAATTCCATTTTGTGTCTCAAACGCGTCAAATCTCGATTGGTATCGAAAACACTGTATGCGCCAGCTCACACTGCATTGATTCTTCGTGACTTTTTCGCCAAAAATTAAACCCATATCGTTGTAGTGGTTCGAAATCCACTTTAACAGTATATTCCGGTCTAATGTGACTGTAGAGAGTTGGCCGTAGGGCTGACAACCCTACCCCGGAAAAGAAAACATCTCCTGTTTCAGAATCTGCCAATATGCAGACGGTTTTGGTTACCATGAGGCTGTTGCACCATTGATGGGAAGAATTATTCAAAAGATAATAAGAGAAATTTGATTTCTGTGTTTTTTAAAATTAATGTAGTGAATCTCATTTTCACATATCTGATTTTTCTATAAAATTTTCTGTAAGTTATTGCTAAACTAGCTAAGCTACTGCTATTGTTATTTATTCCGAGATAACTAATAAAAATTTGATTTTCATACTGAAAAAAATCCTATACATGACAAACCTTGACTCATGCTAAATTTAAGGCTACAAAATACATATTATTTCAACATAATAATGATAATAACAAATAAATAAATAAGTTGACAGACTTTCATATTTACATTTAAGTATTTTCATTAAGTAAATTCAATATACAAACAATGTCAGTATCAATAGATTCCTGGTTTCGATTTTATCATTTTGGCACTATTCATTTACACTAATTTTTTACCAACATAAATGTAAAAAGGATGTTTTTATTGTAATAAAATCACTTCTGCCCGACTCATGTCTCAGTGGCAATGTGCACCGCTGGTGAACACTGGGGGTGAGGTTCAATCCGCTGGAGACTTTGTTATAGACAATGTTTCAAAAAACGAAAAGACTCCATGGTGTTTTTAATGTTCAGTATCTTGCTTCGTGAGTCGGACTAGTGGGATGTGGGAGTTTTCCGGTTTTTCTCCATGCGATGCTCAAATGCAGGGTAGTTCCCCTAAAAATCCTACCGGAAGGCACTGCCCACCTTCAGCGACAGGGAACCACGACAGACTTTTTACCTACGGGTGCTCCATCACAAAATAATGTTAACTTCTCATCTCTCCAATAAAATTTATTTCTTGGAAAAATTTTTAATAAGCCTTCACCTCACAATTTTTTTTTCTTTCAAAATACGAATTTTTATCCCAATGTCTTTGGTTTTTATCCCAATGCGGCGAATTTAATCCAATATGTGAAGACGAATAAATCAACTTCTACGAAATTCTTCTTAAAATGTTGTTGCAGGATTTTGATTCTGTTATTAGAATACCAATACAATTTCGAAATGTGATTTGTTTCACAAAATTCAAGAAACTTAATCTTCTTAAGACTTTAAAATTTTTTTTAGAGAGAATGCATTTCCAATAGCCGATTGGTTAATGGAAATGCATTCTCTCTAAAACTTATCATGTTTGTATCCAAATATCTACGTTTTCCCTGAGGACAGTTTTCATAACAGCAGATATGGACAGTTTCAAAGCATATCTGTAAACATACATGCAAGGAGGGGAGGGGGAAGGGAAAAAAAAAAAGAAAACAAAAAAACATGCACCACAGAGGTTCACCTCATAGGTTCCATGAATTGAGCAATATAATATTTTATGATATTATATTGCTAAAATACGAACCAGCGATAAAATTGTTTGAATGGTAACTGTGGTTTGCTTCACTTTGAATGAAATGAAAAAAGTCCTTCTGATAAGGACTTCACTATTACCCTGAGGATGTGCCTCGGGGATGTGCCACACTGCAGTCATATTTTCGCCAACACAATTCAAAAGAACATACTCCCCCTTCTCCCCCAAAAATATCTGACAGATTCGAACATGCCTTTCTCAAACCAAATGCCGTTTACCAGCCTACAGATTTCTTGTGCCCGCGGTCGAAATAGGCATAAAAAACCTTTTTTTTTTTTTTTCGAATGCTGTTGTCTTAATTCAAAAGCAGACCATCCCTTTCAATTAAAATAAGCTCGGACCATAAACAAATAAATTGTAGCATAATAATCTTTCTTTTCAGAAGTTTTTTTTCTTTAGTCTTTAATCAGGGAAAAAGACTTAATAAATAAAATAAAAAATTATTAATAAATAATAGTTCAATATTGAAATTATGAAAGCTTTAATTAAATAAAAAATTATTAATTTAATATTACAGATATTAATTTCAGTTCAATATTTAAATAAAATAAAGACTTCTTTAATTTCTTTAATAAATTTTCAAATAATTAGTTTCAAAAATTATTTATTATGGTTAATATATGAAGCTCTGAAAATTGAAATAATTTCCGTTTTCCTGTAGGGCCCTTTCAAAACAGTACCAATTCCACCTCAGATAGCTCTACTGTAAATACTGGAAATGTTATTCATCATTATAAAGCACAAATGATGAATATTATAAATAAAAATTTAGCTGAAATAAAATTAAAAAATTATTTCTACAAAAGAAAAAAAAAGGTTCTTATTATTTAATATCGGTAAAAGTAATTTTTGATAAACATTAATAAACCTTTTGAAAAAACAAAATATATATTTATAATTAAAATAAAAATATAAATCATATATTATATATATATACATATATTGCAATAAAAATTATAATTATATAATCTTATTGAATTTTAATTCTCTGGGACGGTCACTTTTGAAACAGATACTTTTTTAAAACGTTCACTGAATTAGGTACTGGTGCTGCCATCTATCGTTCGATTACAACACTGTTTTGCTGCTTTTCATACAATTCTACTTTAACTCACTTTCAAAGCATAAATAACCAACTGCCTCAACAAAAAAGAAAAATACGTGACTTCATATTTTTTCCCTCAAACACGATCGCCAATGGACCTACACTGTTTACTCACTCCTTTCTGCGTTCGTCTTTTCTCCCTGACTCAGTGTCAGCAAGAAAGGTGTTACAAGGGGAAGAGGAAGGGTCCGACACTTTCTCGGTGAGTCCGGGAAGTTTGACTTTTCCCATTGTGCCACACAAAGTAGAGATTACTTGATTTAGTGACTCTCCGGGGGGGAAGAGATGTGGTGTGAAAGTCTTGAGGGAGGGAAGGAAGTTCTTTTGTCAGCAGCAGTCTGTGAGGTCCGAGGACACACATTCCAAAGAGGGTGGTTCTGGGACAAAAGAAATCGTGGTGAGGTATCAGTGACGCGTGTGGAACAACACAGAAAATCGTTTGGGGTTGTCTAGGTGGTGGATTGTGGAAAAGCCTGTGCAGCCAAAAGGAATGGTGGCGATGACCTCTCTGGAGTTGTTTAATCCCATTGAGATACTATCTCTCAGCATGAAGTTTGTTTATCCATGCTTTTTCAAAACATTTGGTCAAAAACACTGAAAATGTTGTCATTTTTAATATTTTTTAAATGTCCAGCCAATAGAAATCAATTTTTCAGTTTATTTGTGTTTGGCATAATATATTCCATAAGTATTCAATGCTGAAAAAAAAAAAAAAAAAAGGGGGAGGACAAAAAAAACTATCCTGCAAACATATAAAGCATTTTTAAATTATTGTTTGTTACATTCAAATATTGTTCAGTGGAGGCATTTTAAACGTTTAAAAATATAACCTATTTCATCGAAACTGGATAATCTTTTGAAATATAAATTTTTTAAGATCGACTCTCAATTTGTTAATTCTAATTCGTAAAAACATACCATTCTTCTAATAAATCAAAAATTATTCTCATCAAATATCGTATTCCATAGATTATTACTGAGGTATCTAACCTTCCTTAAATAAAAATTTAATAATAACAAAATGAAAATATTTTTTTCTTAAAAAGTAATAAAATAACTTTCCTATTCATTTCATGAAATTTTGTGCAAAGTGAATCTTTCAGAGTTCAAATTGTCGGAAAATTCATAGAAATTTTGTTTAATATTATCTTTCTATTGTAAATTTACATAATAATAATGTCTTGATAGTCTCATTCAGCGTGATGTCAATGCGGTTACTATTTTCAGAAAGAAGGGGACATGAATTTTACACAAGCGTCTCATGTCGATATTCAAGGTGGTTGGTGGGCGGTTTCTAGATTATCTATTTTATTTAACACGGCATTTAAATATAGGGTATTTACCTTTTTTAAAAAAGAATTCCCTCATGGGGTAATACCTGTTAGAAGGCTAGTTGAAATATATATAAAAATAACAAGAAAGTCTGCCGATATATTTTCTAGTAATAGCTAGAATACAAATAACTAACTAACTCTCCGGCACTACAATCCCTGTTGGACCAGTGCCTCCCCGTGTGTTTCGAGATTTGGTTTTCCAATTTGTGATCTTTAGGTTCTTCAGGTCCTTTTTAGAATACAAATAGCCTTTGATTTAGTGCTCTCGAACTCATTCTCAGGATGCACTTCCAAAAGGTATGCCAAATATCAAATTTTTCCTCCCATGGCTGCAAGGAACTATTCTGTTAATAAAAAATACCACCCCAGTTTGCATAGCAAAAAATATCGCAACTCATATAACAGTGCCGACATTACCAAAGCCAGTGCTGTACGATCTTACAAAAAAGTTATTGTAGACAATATCATTTTTTTTTTAGAAATAATTAGAATACAAATTGCCTTTTGATTTCAAGCACTGTAATTCATTCTCACGCTATACTTCCAAAAGGTATGTCAAGTATCAAATCTTTTGCTCCTGTGGCTTCAAGGAGAAATTTCGAATCCAACAGGGAATCGCCCCACGAGTAAAATTCCACACTCTCAATATCCATCCACAAAGGTGCCTTTCTTTATCTCTCACCGAATTATTCTTCCACTAAAAGATCCCACGATCTCCCACAGACTACTGGATGCAACGCCAGATACATGAGCAATCATGAGCAGCTAATAGCCTTCCACAACACCCAAATTGCACCTACCAAATCTTTGGCCATCAAATTAAGAGCTTATGCAAAGCCCAGAGAGTCTTTTGGGAGAGTATACACGCACCACCGGCTGTGATCCACACATTCCAATCCCTTCTGGTTAAGCAGGTGTCGAATCCGTTAAATAAAAAACCCGTCCGTGCTGGAGACCCACTGGAAGATACTGATTCATGGATAGCACGTGTAGGAATGGGTTCCACGGGGGAAAGGAATGATGGAGCATTCTATTACCCAAACAAGGAGGACAAATTTACGAGGAATAATCACAGGATCACCTACTGCTTCCCAACTCGTATCATTTCCATAGGCCAGGCCACAATCGAAGTTGTCTTGTTTTGATGGTTTTGTTTCTTCTTGGTGCAGCTGTAGACGCGAAATATTTTGTTGCCGCTGAGCAGGTTTTCAACTTCAGAGGAGAAGTTCTCTGTTTGCCACTACATAGCACGTGGGTAAGGGCCGTAAAGATCCCAGCAGGATTTCCAACCTCGGACCAGAACTGGGACGGCTGAAATGAAATACTGGGAGGTATGAATGCTGTAGGCTTTTTTTTAATTTTTTTTATCCGCTGGAGATGTTTATTGGGTACGTTGGGCAATAAACCACGGTTGGTGCTCATCAAAAAAGAAAGAAAAATAAATTTTCTTTCGATATTTCAATGTATATTTTTTTTTTTACTGATCGGAGGCACCGGATGTTGCCTGTGGTGTGAAGTTTGAAGATGGGAATTAGCATGAGATGAATCGGTAACTCAGTTTGTCATAAGCGCTCTGTGTTTCATGTCTCGGTGGGGAGTTTTCTGTATTGATATTCTCATAAAGATTCATTAGAAGCAATTCATTTTTTTTTTATTTATTTATAGGCTAACATACATAAAAAGTGATGTAGAAACAAATGTGATAATATTCTCAAGTCCAGGAAAGTTTTTATAGTTCTGCATGGTATAAAAAATATTTTTATTGTGAATAAAATTATGTACTGCCCAAGGAATAAAATTTATCTTAAGGCCAAAGGGAAAAAAATTAAATCATCTACCTAGAGATTATTGCATTATTTGACTTTAAAAGTGGTTAATGATGTAATATTGTTAACGGTTGATTGAAGGTAGATAGAAACACATCGACATCATTGATAAATCGTATAATAAGTTTATGGAAGTTGCATTTTCTTATATTAAAAAGAAGATTGTATTACTTTTATTTTGTTAACTAAAACAAATTTTATATATTATTTATTTTTCTCATATAATATGTAGTGCTAAGAAGACCTCAAAAACTTAAATGTACCGATTTGAAGTTACGCTTATACAATAATATGCAGAATGTTAATAAACTCTTTGCAAGAAATACTAGGGGGAAATAGTACCCATAAAGGCGAACACTATTTACTATGAAACTTAGGGTCATATTCCATGCTGAGTGTCAGAAAAGCTTATAGTTAAGTGTCCAAATCAAATTTTTAACAAAATTAAAAAATAACAATTAACGAAATCCTAAGATGCACGATTCCATTTACTTACATAATAGAAAGGTCTATACTAGGTAGATGCTGAAAGTGGCGTCCAATGGTGTCAATGTCGTCTAACGAATGAAAGACTGGCGCACTCTCTGGAAGACTTTTTTTGGTGCCTTACCCTGTGAGCTTCAAAAACTACTCACAGATAGATCAGGAGTCCCCCGGGCGTCTCACATACTAATGATTTATAATAACATACAGGCTTGTTTCGTTGCTTTGCCACTCAAACAATAGGCTTATAATGCACATGACATTCGGACGAACTTGTGTACTCAGAGAAAAGTCGTGTAACCAAAAATGGCGCTGCCGACATTTGTTATCGCGAAGTGGCAAAGTTGGATGAACGTATAGCAATGAACTCGTTATTTGAATGGGAATGCGGTTTGCTTTACTTTGAAGGTATCAAAACAAATCTGTCTGATAAAATCTTAACAATGCTGTTCTGGAAATAGGCTACTTCTCCCACACGAAAGAAATAATGTCGTGATGATTTGGGCTTATGGAATATATGTTTTAAACTCTTTTATGACAATCAAAGTGGAATACAATACTAGGTCCCATAGTAAACAGTGTTCATCTCAATAGGGTGCGTTTTGTCACAACAATTTACATATTATATAAATAATGAACATTTTAATTCATGTTTCATAGAAACATCCTAGCTGCATAATTACATCCAAACTAAAACAGTGGGGCTTGACTTTTAAAATATCGATGAAATTTTTTGGTCACTATTGTTTAGTCTTTTTGCAAATTATGGTCAGGTGCTGGTTTAGCCTATGCAAATAGGGTAATTCATTTTCATTTGTCATAACAGAAGCATAGTCAAATGTGAAGCTTTTTTTTTTCCCCTCCTGGTTATGGAATCAAACATGATGTTGGTTGAAAATGTTGGTAGGTTAGGAAAAAAAAATCAAGCATCTCACCACATTGTTTTAAATAATGTATGGTTATAATATATGAACACTGTGACAAGAACATGCACTAAGAAGCAAATGATAATAATGATCATAATTGGACATGAATAAAAAAATGGCATTTACTGATTTAAAATTCGGAACAAATTTATTGTTGCACTTCGAGAGACTTCATGAACTTTAGATGAGATACATGGCATGACGTAAAATTTTTCTTTTCTTTTTTTCTTTCAGATGATAAGAACATTTACAAGCTCTAATCAATCATGAATAATCATTAACAAGTATCCTATTATCATCAGATGAGCCTTTTGAAAGTTGATGTCATGGTTCATCAATTCTCAAAAGATGTTCTGCCGAATGCTTTCGATGCAATTTCAAATTTTAAAGACGCAGGTCTGTGATGAATGTTAATTAAATAGTTCTCTAACTCTTTCCTTTTGATTTTTCCGCATTAAGAGATAATTTAGCCATATTCCAACCCTTTATTATTAAATAACATGGTACGTTTAATGTTTTATTTGCTTTGTTTTATGCGGCCAACGTATGAATAGCAGCAATTCTAAAAACAAAATTAATGTATTTGGAATATTGCTGCGTAAAATATTATTATTGGCTGTAATTATCTATATATGCAATGAAATCCATCGTTAATCAATATATACTTAATTTCTTATAGAAAAAAATAATAAAGTGCCACGATTTTCTAAGAAATAGTTAGAGTTACTGCTTATAAATAAAAATCTGCAGCTAACAGCATCTATAGCTAAGGATATCTATAGTTAAGTACTACTGTGTCCAAAAAGTAAGACCAATTTCCAAATTAAAATTCCCTGGGCTTATGGAGTTTGAATTTTTTTTTTTTAGGTTGCTGGCACTGTCTTGATGTCTGTGTGAAATTTCACTTTAAATATTCATTAGTGTTTGAGTTACGCTTGGCTTTATGAGACGCCTAAAACTGATTCCGGCGATTTCTGAAATGTTTTGAATTAATGAACAAAGAAATTGCATTAAATTTTGTTTGCGGAAACGTATAGAATGTTGCAGAAGGCATTCGGTGAGCATTCTTATATCGGAAAGAAATATTTAGAAGCGGTATAAACAGTTCAAAGAAGGCAGAGAACGAGTTGAAGACGAAGAGCCTTCTGGTCGACCCTCAACCTCAACCGACGAAGGCTCATGTCCAAAAAATTAAAGATTTGGTGCTTTCAAACCTTCGATTTACAATTAGAGACCTTGCTGCTGATGTTGGAATTTGAAAAGGATCGGTCAATTCCATTTTGGACCTCAAACGCATAAAATCTCGATTGGTACCGAAAAACACTGAATGCGCCAGTTCACACTGCATTGATTCTCCGTGATTTTTTCTCTGAAAATGAAACCCATATCGCTCCACAACCACCGTATTCACATCATGTGACTTCTGGCTATACTCTAAACTCAAAAAGACCAATATATTAATAATCCAATATACTATTGGATTATTAATATATGGAAAATAAATAAAAGAGTTTCTGAAAAAAAAAAAAAAAAAAATTGGTCTTACTTTTTGGGCACAGTAGTGCATCTATAGCTAAGGGTAGATGTACAGCTAAAAGTATCTATAGCTAAAGTGTACATCTACGAGCTATAGATGCACACAATAAAAAAGAAGTAAACGGCAAAACATAAGATTGCATGAAAAAGCTACATGTTCACTAACTTTAGCGTGCTATGACGCCGCTACAGAGCACTTTATTATCTTTTTAATACATTACATTAGTCTGTTATTTTTAAAAAAATTCACTCCATCTAATGCATAACCAGCAAGATCATTAGATAATTAAAACCAATTTGTTTTTCATTTGTAGTTTTATAGAAACTAAATCAAAAAGTTTGGGCCTATTTTATTATTACATATCTTTTATATATTAGAGTAAATATCATATTCTTTACGAAAATAGCAGCAAAATGATAAACGTAGAACACATTTTACATATTATAAGACTTATTTATTTTGTTATCATTGGACATTTTTTTTGTTATCTTTTCAAAATTTGAAAAGATATTAATTTGCTGCTTTAGGACATAGTTATTAACAGACGGTTCGAGTGGCTATTGGTAAAATTCTTTATCATTATTGATTAACATTATATAAAATATTTACAATTCTATTAAATGTATTGTTGCAAAAAACTGGAATATGATAAATATTACAAATAAAAATTTCGTAATGTGCTTCAATAACATGTTTCGTAACGTATTTTGCAGTATCAAATTATTGTTAATCCATATTTGCTTTAAATACACACGATTATTTTACATCATTTAATTTTACCACAGGACATCATACAAAATAGTTCAAATAGAAATACAAAACTAATATCTAAATGAGGAGATGTGTGGGGAATAATGTGTGGGGAATAAATGGCCATTATAAAACAGTGTTTATATAGGTACTTTATGTCTGAGAAATAAAAAAAAAAAAACTTATTATAAATAATTATTAATTATAAACTAATTAACAATAACAAATTAATATAACAATTTAAGACAAAAATTGTTATGTGATTTATTAAAATATTATGAAAAATAAATATTGATAAAAAAGGGTAAAACTTTTTTTCTCAGAATGAGATTTTTGTAATGAAAATCAAGAAAATATTCTAATTGATGAGTTTTCTTTCGAGTAGAGACTTAAAAAGAGTGTATCTGTTTTACAACAAAATTATTATATGCCGAAGCTAATTTATGCGATGACAAATTAGATTATTGCTATTCTAGAAAATAAACTGGAATTCCCGAAACTTTTAATATGGAAAATCGTTACTTTAAAAAATAGCGTGGCGCCATCTATGAGTAAAACAGGGTAACATTTGAAATTTAAAATAAATTTAAAATCGACGATAACTTATCTATGCTTAGTTTGCAACATGCAATATCAGAGAAAATAAAATTTTATTCACAAATAAATTTAACTGATGTACTTAAAAACAATATAAATTATAAAAATATATTCAGAGATAAATTTTTGCTATTAACATAAATTTTTATGGCGTATTTCCATTTTACAAGCAAAGCCTTTTTTTATATTTAAACTGATTCATATTAAGGTGGATTATTAAATTGGAGTAGTTAAATTAGAACTACACGAATTTATTAGTATATGGAAAAAGAAAATAATTAGAAATACATATTAATATGAATATTGTATTAAAAAATTAGAAATAAAATAATAATAGAATTGTGTATTAAAAATTAGAAATAAAATAATAATAGAATTTATAGATATTAAAAATTAGAAATAAAATAATAATAAAGAATCAAAATAAAGTCATGGACAAAACAGACACATTATACATCTCGATATGCATACATTTGGCTGATTGAGACAAAAAAATTCCAGATATTAAATTCTAAAGTACGACTTTTGATATACATCACAATGAATTTCAATGGAAGATATTTTCATACTTACTTTCATTATCTATTTCACTGAAGAACCCTAATCAATCATATGAACTGATAATTAATTAAAATTCATTATAAAAATATGTTAATTATAAAAATTTATGAATAAAACTTTTTTGTTGATTGAAATGTCAAACTGAAGAATTATTATTATATTTAATATAAAATTATTAATATGTGTCAAAAATAAAATTATATTTAGTTATAATATAAAAAAATATATGGATATACACTTTTACAAATATGAATTTTTTTTTTGATGATAGATGATTTAATAAATTAACTTATAAAAAGTCAACTGGTATTGATCAATGAGTTTAATAATTGGAAACTTTAATAAACACTTAATAAATTTTTTAAAAAGAGATTTTTTTAAAAGATGATTTTTATAAAGTAGAAGAAATTTTTAAAAATGAATTTTAAAAGATGATTTTGTAAAGTAGAAGAAATTTTTTTATAGAAATTAAGAAATATTTTTAAATTATTACTGTTAACCGATTTAATGATGAAGAGATTACGTATTTAGAAATGACAAAAATATAAATAGAAAACACCTATATAAATAATGCTTGCATTTTTTGCGTTATATTATGAAACTATTGAATATATATATTACCTTCCGCTGGTCGACTTTAATCAATATTATAATTGATTTATTTTTATAAGTTTTAAGATGGAAAATGTACATGAAAATGAAATGAAAATCAAGATGTGACATTTTTGTTTTATTAATTCTAAAATGCTGAATTCAAAAAAAAAAAAAAAAAAAAAAAAAAAAAAAAAAAAAAATTATTTGACAAAATTCAGTTAAAAAAAAGCCATAAATGTATAAATTACTGCACGATTGATAGTAGAAAATGAAATATCTGAATATCGAAAGATTTGGCAAAATCGAGTACTAAAAAAATTTTTATGTGCATAAAGAATGTATTAATAGTACTGTAACTAAAAAAAAATAAATAAATAAATAAATAAAATGATACTATATATTAAACAAGTGCTATGTGCTAAAGCAATTTTAAATTTTAAAATCTTTCAAATCTAATAAAGTAGTAGTTGAAAAACAAAAAAGTATAAATATTTTGAAACACAATATAATAAATAAATTATCTCTTGGAATAGAAATATTTGAAAAAATTTAAACGAATAAAATAAAAATTAATATATTAAAACTGTAATACAAATGTGCTTAAAATTTTAAATATGTAATTATAAATAAGAATAAATAATAATAATAAATTATTTCATCAATTATATTTTATATCAGTTTCGTTAATAAAAATCGGAATTTTATCAAAGAAAAAAAAAATTAGAATTTTTATTTGATTCTTTTCCAAGCAAACCAGTTGACTGCTCTGATTAAATAAAAAAAATTAAATTATTGACGTCACAAAAAGTTAAATTTTTAATATATTAAAAATAAATTATTTATGTATTAAAAAATTAAATTTTTGATGTTGTTGTATCGCTCAGGGAAGGAGGGGGCAGCTTTTGTTTTTGATGGAGCATCCGTTGGTAGAAGTCTGACTTGAATCCGTGTCGCTGAAGAGGGAGGGCAGTGCTTTCCGGAAGGACTTTTAGGGAGAGCTAAACCCACATTTGTGTATCGTTTGGGGAGAAAACCGGGAAACTCCTACATTTGCTCCAACTGGAAAAAGCAAGATGTTGAACATCACTTAAAAACAATGCCATCAAGTCTCCTATTTTTTGAAACTGTGTTTTGAGTAACTCTCCGCGCTTGTGTGTCATTGGGGAAAACATGTAAAACTTAATCCAGACAGCGCACGTCGGCATTGAGCCACATAAATTATTGTTGTATCATAAAATTAAATTATCGATGTAATAACATACAAATTATAGATTTATTACGGTAAATTAAACATTTGACAAGTGGAAAATTTGAAATCAATTTTTCAACACACAACGACAATGAATTTTGCTATTATTTGAGTAACATTTTTTCAACAGTTCCACATTTGTGTTAAGGAGAAAAACATGTAAAACTAAGTCCAGATAACCTGATTGTCGATATGAAATGCTCATACCTATCGTAACAACCGCAGATTTCCGAAAAACATTAATTGTTTTAGACGCCACTTACGTCATTCGAACCAGTCCCTCTACGCATTCTATCTTTTGTCTTATAACACTACAACATTAAAGTGATTGATATAAGTCTTAAAATTTTCTTTGGATTAAAAATACATACCCTAGTAAAATTTGAATGAAATAGAGGGTATTACGTGAATTTGTATTTAAAAAAATGGATTCATTTTTATGTAAATAAATGGGAAATATAGAATTATATTCGCCACATTATCAATTTAAAGATAAATCTTTCTAATTATTAGTAATAAAATGCAATAGCAATTTTTTTTAAAATTTTGTATTGAAAATAATTATAATATGATTTTTTATTAATTCATTCTCTCAAGTTAATGTGATGAATAATTCAAATCACTTCAGTTCAAGGGTAATGCAACCGGAATTCCTTCAAATCTGCAAAAGTAGTAATTAAACAACTAACTCCTGATTAACCTATATTTCATACAGCTAACTCGAGCAAAACAATCCAATTATCTCATTTTCATACCACAATTAGAAATATTTCTCACTAGTACCACCAAGACTCTTCCTTCCAATTAAAAAACATAAAGAAATGAAAAAAAAAACGATAATTGTCGCTAATTGGTACTCGTTTAACATTGATCTCATTATCTAAATCTCGATTGGTACCGAAACCACTGAATGCGTCAGCTCACACTGCATTGATTCTTCGTGACTTTTTCACCCAAAATGAAACTCATATCGTTCCACAACCACCGTATTCACACCATGCGACTTCTGGCTATTGCCTAAACTCAAAAGTATACTCCGGGACACCGTTTTGAGTCGATTGAAGTGATTCAACATCAATCGCTTCAACTTTGAAGGCCATCCCTGCCGATGATTTTTTTGCATGCATTGAGGATTGGAAACAAAGTCGGCATAAGTGCATTGTGTCCGGAGGGGAATTACTTTGAAGGTGATGAAATAAATTTGAAAGAATAAATAAAGAGTTTTTGAAAAAAAAAAAAAAAAAAAATTGGTCTTACTTTTTGGGCACAGTAGTAAAATATGATTTTTTATTGATTTATTCCCTCAAGTTAATTCGATGAATAATTCAAATCACTTCAGTTCAAGGGCTAACAGCAACTGGAATTCCTTCAAATCCGCAAAAGTAGTAATTAAACAACTAACTCCTGATCAACCTTATATTTCATACAGGAAAACAATCCAATTATGTCACTCATTTTCATACCACTACTAGAAATATTTCTCACTAGTACCACCAAGACTCTTTGAAACAAGACTTTGTGAATTTGTATTTAAAAAAAAAAATGGATTAATTTTTATATAAATAGATGGGAAATATAGAATTACATACGACAAATTATCAAATTAAAAATAAATCTTTCTGCTAATTAATAATAAAATTAAATAGCAATTTTTTTTTTTTTAAATTCTACATTGAAAATAATTCAAATGTGATTTTTTAATGATTCATTTCCTCAAGTTAATCTAATGAATAATTCAAATCACTTCAGTTCAAGGGCTAAATACAACTGGAATTCCGCAAAAGTAGTAATTAAACAACTAAATACTTAATTCTTGATCACAAGCTATATTTCATACAGCTAACTCGAGCAAAACAATCCAATTATCTCATTTTCATACCACAACTAGAAATACTTCTCACTAGTACCACCAAGACTCTTCCTTCCATTAAAAAATAAGGAAGAAAAAAGAAAAAAACGATAATTGTCGCTAATTTGTGCTCATTTAACATTGATCTCATTATCCAGAAGGGCTCCGAAATTATTCCTCCCTTTGAGTGCCTTGTGGCTTTAATGAATTGGCAGACGTGATAAGGAATCTTGAATGTGCTAATTGAGATACTTTTCTGTTTTGCCTCCTGCCTTGGCGCAGGTTGAATTTTGTTATTGATATTGGGCAATAAAACCGAAACGGGTCATGTGACCTCAGTCTGCGCTGACCCCCAGCTGTTCAGAGAGTGAAGTTGGCGAAGTGTGCATCGAATGAACAATGAACATGGTCGCAGTGAAAAAGTGATTGATCAGGATTTCGTGGTGGGTTCTCTGGTAAAAAAAAAACAAATAACTGTTGGATTGAATGAAGAAATGGGTTATAAGAAGATTCAGATTAATTTTTAATGCACATTTATTGCTTTTTTATAGTTCATTCTGATTCTGTTTCTTGTTTATGTTAATCTTATCTCGCTTATCTTAATAAATTCAACAAAGGTTCATTGAATGTTTTCGTTTCTAATAATAAAATAATTCAATATATATATATATTTTTTTAATAGACTAAAAAGTAAGAATAAATACACATGCATAAACAAATTTATTGAGAATTCGAAGTGTGGCTGTAGCCCTTTCAGACCTTGGATCCATTACAATGGACATAATTTTTTTTTTAAATTCCTTCTATTAGTTCACACTCTCCCTATATATATCTTGTTCAAATTTTCAGTCGTTAATAAAATACTTCTTACTCATACACTCAAGTTCAAATACACTTTTTTTTTGAACTTGTAGTAGATGACACTGGATGTTAATACAGTTTTTTTTCGAACATTAATTAATTAATTAAATTAAATTAATTAATTAATTTTTTTTTTAGATTTAAGTTGCATATATCTACAGATGGCGCCAGATAAAGTTAAAAAAAATGAATGAAAATTATTTATAAAGGACTTTCTGCAATAGAGTTAGAAAAATAGTAGGAATTGACTTAAAAAATTTTTTTATATTACTTGTTATAGTTCTTGATTCAGTTTCTCGCTTATGTTGATCTTATCTCGTTTATCTTAACATAATCGGCAATGGTTTCGTTTCTAATAATAAAATAATTCAATTAAAAGAATAAATTATAACATTACCATAACAATATATATATATATATATATATATATAAACAATAAGGTTATTGAGAATTCGGAGAATACATAAATAAAAAATCATGTATCCATTCATGCATGCCCATAATATTTAAACACTTTTTACGCCTTAATTTTACTGTTGAACAACTTATTAATTTAGAAATATTAATTTCTAGGGAATGAATTCTGTTGTGGGGAACACTAGATGGTACAGATAGATGACAGCACCATCAAATTAACAATGAAAAGCATTGTTTTAAATTTTAAAAAAAATTTCTGAAAATTTTAACAACAGTGATTTGTTAAATAAACAAATAATATAGAATTGACTTTAACCCTTTCAGGCTCGGTGTTCATTAAAATCAACATACATAATAAAATCTATTTTTTTAATTCACTGTCTGCAGCAAGTTGAGACTTGTTCCATGGATAGAAGCAGGGCCGGTTTTAGATGAAATGAGGCCCTAGCCTATTCCATTTATGAGGCCCCTTCACCTCCCATTTTTAAGTTTGTAAATTACATGAGAGATAATAAAATACATCATTACTGTGATATATATCAATATGTTAAATGAAACATGTTGTGATTGGAACTAATCTTTATAAAAAAAATATGGCACGGATAATAAATAAAAAAATCTAGTCTATACAAACGAACAGACCCAATGAGCCGAACGCGTTGATCTTAACCAATACATTTTTATGTTTGTTTATTAGTCATATGTGTAGAATTTCTCCTTATTTTCGATTCAGTGTTTTTAGTGTTTACTGTTTTTAGAATAGTGTAATTCTAATTTTGCTAACAATTTGAATGTAGGTCTCTCTTGATCTTGAGACCCTAGGCTGAAGCCTAGTTAGCCTATAGGAAAATCCGGCCCTGAATAGATGAAAGATTAATCTTTTGATATCGTTGCATTTCTTGGTTCGGCAATTGGTCAACTGATTTTTACAGTTTGCTTCCTTGAAATTGGTGTCATTCTCTAGTCTGCGAAAAGGTGATCAATTTTTTTTTTTTTTTTTTTTTTTTTAATTATATGAAGTATTCCTTTAATGATTTTTTTATACAAATAAAGATTGTATAAAAAATGTATACAATCGTTTTTAGTGAATCAGTTAATCACAGTTAATCGGTTAATTACAGTTAATCTTCACATTCTAAGTAGTTTTATTGTACTATTTGTTGCACTTTAGACAAAGCACTTTAGCACTTTGCACAAAAAACATTGCGTCCAGGTGGTTGTAGGTCAAATAGTTGATATAGTATTAATGTATTTGTAATGGAATTTATTTTAGGCATTTAAATTTTTTTTCAATTAACAACATGTGATCAGTAGGATAAAAAATGTATTCTTTATTTTAGGAAAATATAATCTTAAAATTTCTAAAGATTTAAAAAGAATTTTATTTTGATGATTGTGTTATTGGTAATGATAACGTTGTACAGAATTTTTTTGAAACTTAAATTCGTCATATTTTTAAATTTTTAAATTTAGTTTTTTTTTTTCTTACTTTTATTTTATATTAGGTATTTTTAATTTTCAGAGTACCATTTTTAAATTTTAGAAACATTATCTTTTACCTATACTAACATTTAGCAAGCAATAATTAATTGTGATTAAAATATATGAATTAAGATGAGGAGGTTAAGGATTTATCCCCATTGGTACTCCGTAATCGGTACACCAGTTTCCAAATGATAATAATCAATCAGGTAATTTTTTTAAAAATTCTCAGAAATTTTTTTTCCAGTAATTAGTTTAAGCTTCATATGACATACAATTATAATAATTGAAAACTGACTTATATGTATATAGGGCTGATGTTTAATCTGAAAATTCCGATGATGACGTTTCTGAAAAGGGTTTTTGATACTCCGCGTACATCCTTTCTTCTTACAACCAAAAAAAAAAAATATTAATTAGAGACGAAAATCATTTCAAACAAAAAGATTTAGAGTTTACTAATGAAACAACAGATCAATTTTGAACAAGATATTTCAAATCTATTACATATTTTACTTTTCATATTTAAAATCTTTCATTCATTAATTTTAAACTTTTTTAGGGATTATGCTTGAAAGTAGTCTGACAAAAATTTGGAATATTTTTGTATTTGAATATAAAAAAAAGGTATTACACAAATTTTTTGCTTCCGTAATCGAAAATTACACATAATCTATGTATATAAGCTAGATTTGTATTTACTACATTTTATGCATGTAGATATTGCACCATATCTATATCTTACTCTAATTTCCTGTTTGATTCATTTATATTTTAGAGAAATTACTCTCTAAATAATAAAGTATCTTAAAATAACTAGAAATTGTTAAGCATTAACCGATAACATTTAATCGAAAATGATCAAATAATGTCAAAAATTCCTCTTCAGTCTCATTTTTATTTATTTATTTATTATTTTTATATTTTTTTTTCCCTTCATAATATTTATTATGAGAAATGTTGGTCAAAACCACGAATATTTATCTTTTTTTATATTTCTGAATACGAAAATATGTTTAATAAATTACACAAGGTTTTAATTTTTTATGGTCAATGACTACACATCCTATTTAAAAATAAAAGAAAAAAACTGCATTGACTGCATTGACAAAACTATTATTATAAAAATTTAATTATAAAAATTAAACTATTATTTTGCTAAATTTTCTAAAGTATATTTATTATTAAATATAATTATATATTTTAGAAAATTATTGTATTAAAATTTATTATATATTTCTATATTAGAAATTGATGCATTAAAATATCCAACTGATTAAATAAATTTTGATTTATTGATTTCAACTATATCTGTCTTTTCGAGAACAGCTGTATTTTTACATAATATAGGCATAAAATGTATATTTACTTTGATTGAATTTACATTAAAAAATTTTGCCATACATTTGCCATACATTTTGCCATAACACTGTATAATTTAAAAACTAACATACTGATAATAAAAGCTTCACAAATCAATTAATAAAAAATGTAACTGATGTTGATATTAGAAGATGTATCCCAGCTGCTAATGAATTTTTAAAATTGGTTTTATACATAAACTATAATTAGAAGATTATACAATATTTAATAAAATAAGTTAAGAATTTTATTTTTGATCTGTATACATGAAAAAATAGGGGCCTGATGGCCGAATGGCTAGCGCTCTGGCGTTCGGTACCACAGGTATCGGGTTCAAATCCCGGCGTTGCCCATGGGTGGTAGTGGTTCGGAATCCACTTTAAAACCGGTCCCGGTCCTAATAGGATCGTAGAGCGCTGCGGAGGCATTGTTACTCCGCGTCCGTGGCTTACCATCCAGTTACACGCGCCCCTGGGTAATGCAAAGTGAGTAACATCGGCGCAGCCCTTATGGCGAAAGATCACGGTCTGTTTGCCAACTGCATTAGAAGAAAAAAAAAGTATTACATGAAAATAATTAAAATGAGTAAAATAATAATATTGTTAAACCTAAGTATATGTAGCTTAGGGAACAAACAAAAGTGATTTTATAATTTGAATATCTTAATAATGATTAACCTGATTCGAAAATTGATCCAAGTTTTCTAAGAAATTAAATTTTTAAATAAGTCACATAAACTATAAGTAGAAGAAAAATTTATTTTGAAAAACTTGTTCAAAATATGATTTTTATTTTTTAAAATAACGAAGTAGTAGATAATTTACTGCAAAATGATTTAATGAAGAAATAAAAATAGTAATAAGTATAATTTTTTGAAATGCACAACGCTTAACCACGAATGGTGAGAGAAAGCTTCTAATAATGTTCGATGTTCAGAGAAATTCTGCCTTGAATATAATTTTAATTTTAGATTCCAAATCTCTTTACTGTTATCATTTTTTTTCCAATTAAAAACCCTATATCATCAGTTTCTTTCAAAGATGTTATATCACCACTTTCTTTTTTCATCAAAGATCTTATATCTCTAATTTCTTTTCCATCATATACACATTTTCTTTCCATCAAAGATCTTATATAAACACATTATTTGAAGAAAAAAATTGTTGATGATAATAAATTAAAAACTGTTTTCCAAAGGAAAGAATTAACCCAAAGTGATAAACCCAAATAAAAAATGGATGTATTCTTTCAGGTACAGATACTGATGCTTTCTGAAATGCTTCAAGAAATGCTTAAGTTGATTTTATAAAAGAATTAAGAATTTAAATCTGTATTAAGTATGAAAAAGTGTAACAAAAAAAAAATTTTAAGGGAAAAAAAAACAACGATGTTATAAATGGAGTAACGTTAAAAGCAATAGTTTAATTTATCTAAATGTGGGAAAATTTAACAAAAAATTAAGTTTTAAATAAATAAAGCCGATGTCATAAGTGAGTGACGTTAGAAACGATACTTTAAATGTGGGAAAGTTTATTAAAAATTCTTAATCAAGTTTGAAAAACATCAACGTTATAAGTGGAGTGACGTTACAAAAGACAAAAGCCATACTGAGTTCTGCATACATTGAGTGAATTAAGATGGAACCCAACAAGAATATAATTAGATTTTGCTTAATACGCATGCATACTATCAAATGAACGAAAATTGATACAATGTTATTAATCAATTTAGTTTTCGTAATCTACACAGGAAGAAGCACAACACAAATAATTAATTAACAGCTGAAATGAATGATATAAAAATGCAATGGAAAACTACCAAAATTTGTATAACAATCGAAAACAAGAGTCTCAGGTTTTATCATTTCTTCCAAATTTCGCCTCCTGCATAATGATTTAATTCCTAAGTTAATAAACCGAATATGCACCCAAATTTTGTGGGGAACCACAAAATTTGAAAAAGCACAACTTTTTCCAAAATGCACAAGTTTTGAAAAAAAAGCCGTTGTTATAAGAGGAATAACTTTTAAAAACGATTGTGTACTTTATCTAAATGTGGGAAAGTTTAAAAAAAAAAAAATTCCTAATTAAGTTTGAAGAACACCAACGTTATAAGTGGAGTGACGTTAAAAAGCCAAAAGCCATATTGAGATCTGAATGCATTGAGTGAATTAAGATGAAACCCAACAAGAGCATAATTAGATTTTGCTTATTACGAATGCATATTATCAAATGAACGAAAATTAATACAATGTTATTAATCAATTTAGTTTCGTAATCTACACAGGAAGAAGCACAACACAAATAATTAATTAACGGCGCAAGTGAATGATATCAAATACAACGAAAAACAACCAAAATTTGCATAACAATCGTCTCAGGTTTTAATCATTTCCTTCCAAATTTCGCCTCCTGCTTAATGATTTCCTCTCCAAGTTAATAAACTGAACATCCACCCTTCCCCACAAAATTTGAAAAAAACACAATTTTTGAAAAAAAGAAGGCGGGTGTTATATGTGAGTAACGTTAAAAAACGATAGTTTAATTTATCTAAATGTGGGAAAGTTTATAAAAAACACTATTCTGTTAATCAAGTGTACTTCAACACCAACGTTATAAGTGGAGTGACGTTAAAAAAGACAAAAACCATACTGAATTCTGAATGCACGATTGAATTAAGATGAAACATTGGTTTACAAGAACATAATTAGATTTTGCTTATTATGAATGCACACTATCGAATGAACGCAAAATTAATACAACGTTATTAATCAATTTAGTTTCGTAATCTACACAGGAAGAAGCACAACAACACAAATAATTAATTAACAGCGCAAATGAATGATATCAAATGCAATGAAAAACAACCAAAATTTGCATAACAATCGTCTCAGGTTTTATCATTTCCTTCCAAATTTCGCCTCCTGCTTAATGATTTCCTCCCAAGTTAATAAACCGAACATCCACCAATCCACCCTTCCCCACAGAATTAACGTGGGGGCAAATGCGCGTGCTACCCGGCGTTTAATCATTTTATTGACAGCCATCAGATTGATGGTAGTCTTGTAAAAAATAGCTACAGCATCAAAGACGATCAATAATTACCAGCAGATCTGCCCCCTTTCTACCATCCCCGAGGGTTAATGAAATGAATTATTAAAAGATTGGCTTCATTCTTGCCGCCCTTTGAAGTCTTGAAGTGAAGAAAGGGCGGCGAATATCACAAAGAGTGCCGAATTGCTTTCTCAGAGTGACAAATTGACAATTTCTTTTCTGAATAAGAAATTTTTTTTCGCAAGGTCTCATTAGAAAGCAGCGCACGGAACTAATTAACCTCCGGAGAGGCGTCTGCGGATTCTGAATTCGGTGCTAATTGATTCGAATAAAAGAAATAAGCATTTCGGTTTTTAAAGAAGGAAATGGAAGGTGAGAAATAGTTAGTTGAAAATTATCTTTTTTTTTTTTTTTTTTTTATTGGTGTATAATGAATGTGGGTATCACCCTTAAGAATGTTCGAACCTTTTCATCATCGTTTGTTTTGATGGTGTTTAGATGTTCTTCTCTCTTAAGTGCTCTGGAAAAATTTTAATGGATCGGCGCGATAAGTATGCGTTGAATTTTAAAACGCAACATTTTTTTCGATTAAATTTATTGATCTATTATTAAGATGGATTAGCTGATTGCCTGATCGATTTGTTTCTAACTTTGATTGCATTTCTTCTCATTTGAAAAAAAAAAAAAAAAAAAGAGAAAAAAAAGGAAAAAAGAAAGAATAAAAAGGGGGGGTAGGGGTGATGAAAAAAAACCGATCTGCAAAAAACTAGAGGAATTCGTTAAATAAATTTTGACTTCGAATTTTAAAAATTAAACTTTGTCACAAAGATATATTCTTCTTCTTTATTAGCGCAACAATCCCTTGGTGGAGGCCAAGGCCGTCTGCCTACTGGCAGATACAAAGATTAATTATATTAATTAGACTAATTATCATTGCCTTAATTAATATTAATTAATAATTGACTTTATTAATATAATACTTAATTAAATCAAGTTAAATTCCATTTTAAGTACTGAATACTTAGCTAAACATCTTGTTTTCAAGAGTTTTTTCCTTCAAAATAAATTTCAGTTTGAAAAGCATGATTTATTAACACAAAAAAATTACGTATGGTATTGCTTTTTCCAAAAAACTTTTACTTGGATATTACATTCATTTCAGAGAAAGTAGGATCAAATCACTATGTTAATAATATTGTAAATGTTTTATCATGCAAAATTATTTGTATTCTGTATAACAAATGCAGACAGTTGTTAATGAGATGGAATTTTTACAGGAATAATTAGTCTCCAAAACTTATTATACAGAAATTTAATCAGGAAATGCATTCTGCAGAAAAAAATTAGATATCATAGAGTTTACCTTCATTTCAATTAAGAAGACCAAAGTAAGAAAAAAAAATTTTCAAATGCATTTAAAAACAAATAAGAAAAACATTAACGATTAATTATTTTATCTGATACCGAAATTTCAGATTGAGACTTTTACAACGAAAAAGAATACGTTCAATGAATCTTCAATGAGATTTTCACAGCGACAAGAGTATACTCAATGAATCTTCAATGAAAATAAATAAAGTAAAACATTATCGAATAATTATTTTATGTGTTACCGAAATTTCATATTGAGATTTTCATAAGGAAAAGGATATCTCATTGAATCTTCAATCAGGTTTTCACAGTGACAAGAATAAACTTAACTAATCATTGTGAACAAGTATAATCTCAACGAATCTTCAATAAAAAAAATTTAAAAAAAAGAATACGGAACAAAATGTTTAGACTAACTCTTAGCTTCATCATAAAATGCAGTCTCGATTGCAGCTCTAATGTTTCCATTTTTGTAATTAAGGGACAATGTACTAGTTTCAATTACTAGTTTGCATATTTTTAATTAAAAGTTAAAATCCACAAAAAACATTTTTGAAATTAATTTTTTCATTGAGATCTATTGGTTAGTTAACATTTACGCATAAAAATTAAATTTTGAAATGTAAGAATAATATATATTATTATTTAAATCTTATTTTGTTTATATTAAGTAAATATGTATGCAAATTATTTTATATACAAATGTATCGCCTGCATTAGTCACTTTCGTCATTTAAATTTATACAGCGAATAATAACAAATTCTGCTTTCCCAAAATGCAACAAGGCTAAGATAGAGAGGGATGGCTATACTATAATCCCGTATTGTCTTATCAGTAGATTTTCAAGGATACTTCCGCGAATTTGCATGATGCGCTGGAGAAAATCTGGAAATCCTTATTAGATATTTTGTCTGACTGATTTGAATGTGAAACTGACTGTAAATATGAGGCAGTCAGCACCCAGCCATCCCAAATCTAATCTTTTCTCAAAAATTTATTTAAAAAAAAATTTTCCTCAATATAAAAACGAAATATATATATGAAACACGCAATTAACATAAACTTTTTCATTCATATAAATGTAAAAGAATTTAAAACGTTAGCAACTTTTTGATTCAAAAATATCACCATAAACTTCCTAGCCACCAAGTTCCCAGTTGGGACTATTAAATATACTGGAAACATCCAAACTATAATTCACAGGTGAAACAAATCATTTCGACTCGAGTCAAACTCTGCTGTGTTATTTTACACTTCCGATTCGGGTGCTTTTTACACGCCTGTCCCACCTTTGACGTGCTTCTTAGCTTACTCGCAATTACTGACTTCCTTTCTTACTCTAAGCACTGGGGCGAGGAAATAAAGAATGGGGGTGGAGCTATAATTTGATGGGGGACCACCCACAGCGGTTTAGCGGTCCACTTTTAATTACCAGCGACTTCTGTTGCTGGCCTCTCGTGCCGGGCACCATTAGCACCGCTTGGAAGGTAATTAATGCACGCTAATGCTGCAAGTATCGCCTCCGAAAAGTAATTTAGCTGGAAAAGAAGAACGGCAAATGAGAAGAAAATGGCTTCTCGCTGATGATGTTTCAGGGATTCTAAAGACTACCTTCGAAGGTAAAAGCCGACAGCTCACGTCTGTTGTGAATGCTTCGTCCAGTACCATTTCTGAGAACGGAAATTCTATGAGAAACGCCATAAGAAAGATTGAGATAAAGGGATTAAGTGATGTTTT
The DNA here is from genome assembly GCA_021605095.1 of Caerostris extrusa. Lineage (NCBI taxonomy): Eukaryota > Metazoa > Arthropoda > Arachnida > Araneae > Araneidae > Caerostris > Caerostris extrusa. The sequence goes on from BPLR01007778.1 coordinate 47,381, forward strand.
AACCTTCTGCTTTTAAAAGTTTGTCCTTTAGTTGGTGACAAAGAGAGTGAAATATCAGCAGGAGGTCAAAAGGCCAAAGTTTTTTAAAGTACCAACTTATATATTTACGTATTATATCAATTATATTATATTATATTATATTACAAAGTATTATATATACCAACTTATATATATAGTACATAAAATATTTCAATGCATAGTAAAAATTTTGGAGAAATAGTTCTGATTTAAGTTTAAATTGTGCGTGCCTTTCAAATATTTGTCTATTTTTCTTTGTTTTATATCTTATATTAGTGGATATTAATGTGTAACTTCCGCCTGATGGCGAGTGACCTAGCACTCTGGGGCTATGTACCGAAGGATTCAGTCCCTGCAGGGCCATGGATGCTTGTAGTGGTTCAGAATCCCCTTAAACCGTAGGTCCCAATCTAATACGACTGTTGGGCGAAGGGATGATGACCCATAAAAACGTTCGTTAACCCATAAAAACGTATTTCGTTTCCCATAAAAACAAAAACAACATCTCTGTTTCGGAATCTGCAAGGCTTTGGCCAACCATAGGGCTATAGCGCCTTTAAAGACGATTGTATAATTTACCTAAAACATAATTTCTCCAAGGACAGTAGCAACTTTAGAATATATTGTAAAATTGTATGATCAAATTTGTAATTTTAAGGATATTCAAGTGGATTTAGCGCTAAAGGATTCAGGTAATTCACCATATGTAAAAATGCCTTCCACATTTGCCAGAAGAAAATATATGGTAATGAAATATAATCGATGACTGTTCTAAGTAATATTAGTATCCTGTGAATTTGAGTTTCAATAATTGCATTGAATTTGTTGAGTGACTATTTATGAGGTGAATTTTAACTGGATACTAAAATCTCATGTCGTAAAATTCCAGCCAATCTGAACCTTTGATCTTCTCAAGACTTCTCAACCGTAGGAGGACTATGGCGTCTGATCGGATCTGTTAGAGGATGTTTGTTAAAACGGTCTTAGCTTGTAACAGGCTGCAGTGCAAGTAAAGAAGAAGAATTAATATAAGTCAATAAATATTCTGACTGAATAAAAATTAACACTTAACTTTTATGTAAACAGCTTAACCGTATATCAATTTCGTTTTTATCAAATTTTTTTGGACTTAAAAATCTGGACTGTTTAAATCTATGGCAAAATTTACATTTTAATATTTCGACAGTTATTTATGTAATGCTAAGATATTTAATAAATAATTATTTTTAGTGAGACTTCAAGTAAGAAAAATTAATTATTTAGTAGTAGATTTAGCATTAAGTAATCCTGCTTAATGCTAAATCTACTACGCACAGAAGGAGAGACAGCAACACTTCATCCACATTGGACAACCGCGATTTGGTGGAAGACTGAAGAACACTTCCTCTTGCACCAAATAAAGTAGACGTCAACAAAATGGTTTAAGAAGGTAAAATCATCCTTCCTTCACTATTCGATTGTTAATTATTGTAATAGATTCAGCTTCTGAAGAATACGCACACTCCTCTTTTCCAGCTTATAGATTTATAGCTCGTGTTAATAAAGAACCTTTATTTAGGTTTCCTTGTCGGGTTACTATCTTTCAGTGAAATCCAATACTCTATTCAAAAATATCATTTCAGTCCTTAATAAAATGTGTAAATGCATATTTCAAAAAAGATTTCGCCTTTTTTTTTCAATCTTTTCATTTAAAATGATTCGCATATAGTTCGATCACAAATTTTATGGAAAATTGGCAAGAAGTTTAGTCGGGTGGATTCAAACAGAGCGGCGTAATAGAGGTGAACTTTATTTTTGGAGAACTTTCAATTTTAATAATTAAAATTTTTATTTTTAATAATGAAAATTTTGAATTATTTAATAGAAAAAAAAATAGATGAAAAATGTTCTACAATAATTATTAAATTTCCTTCTCTCAAAATAGCTTTGCGCCGTGCATACCTGACTAGCACCCTTAAAAAGTAATCGATTCGTCCATTTCCCATTTTCTTGCTTACTTTTCCACACAATCGGTAGTCGGATCGTATATACCTTAATAAGGACATATTGTAAATACACTATAATTACAGATTAATATATAGATTAATATTACTGTGTACGGATTATTATATCATCATATATTTATTTGCTATTCGCATTAGCACGGAAAGATTCAAGAAATCTGAAATGTGTAGTTCGATTACTTTTAAATCATTAATTAAAAATACACTGGCATTACAGATGATAGAACATTGTGTCATGGGAAAATTTTATTTGATATTCGTGTTAAGAACGAAATGGTTCAAGAAATCTACAGCGTTTTCCTCGACTACTTTTAAATCATTACTTTAAATAGTCATTTAAAAAAAAAGTATTCCTCGTTTCATGTGTGCATGTGTGTGTGTATGTGTATCTGTGTGTTCTACAATGAACTCATCCAGAAATTTCTTTTAAATTCGTATGCTTTTTACAAAGCTAGAAATAAAAAATATCGACATTCTAGTTCCCTATCGACAAGTTCAGTTTTTTAATGTTTACAAAATACAACTGAAGCATTAATGATTCCTACTGAAGTATACAAAAAAACACAGCGAACTTTATTTACCTGGAACTCCTGGTGTCATGTGATCCGTTTCAGAGCATTTTCTTCATCAAGTGATTCATTACACCTCTTGTTTGTTTATATTTACTGAAAACTATAAAAGAAAAAAAAAATCGCTGTGACTGGATATACTCGTTCGAGTACGACCAAATTTCATTTTTTTTTTTTTTTTTTATTTCTGTGTATCCGAATTTTAGAATGTTGTAAACAAGCAACAGTTTCTGACAACAACAAATCTGCAAAGTTCACATATTGAAAATCATTTGATAGTATGTGCCTGTTGGGCGTGGATTCGAGAAGATGGACAACAAGAAAGGAGGACAGTTATTGCTCTGAAAAACAAGTAGATTCGATGAAAATGGCAGAGGATCTCTTGTTGACAACCGAACTGTCTGGTTCTCTCCCTACTGAGAGGTAGTTATTCTTGAAAGCCCAGAAAGGGTGTTGACATATTCAGATGATGATGATTATGATGTCAATAATATGAAGACTTTTTAATCTTCTATTTTTAATCAATGTTCAGGTTTCTTAGTCTAACCGATGCTGATTTTCTACGTTTTGAGATGGTTAAGTTAAAAGAGCTTGTTGCATCCGGCACAATTTGCTTTAGATCACAGATGGCTTAGTATCAACCTGACAAGACGTATTTAAATATTTCGCTTTCAGTTATTAATGTGGAATTCAGCTATATTTTAAATTACTTTGTAACTATAGATATTCGAGAAAAAGGAATGATTGAACTGCATATTCAAATCAATCATTTTCAAATTTGAAGTATATATTCAATCACCATTGAAATGAAAATTATTCAGTGCATTTAGAGAAATATTTACAATCAAAAATTGCTGGATTATTTGTTTTGCATGCTCATTTTGCAAGTAGTATTGTATTAATTAGATGCATTTTGGATAATAAGAAAGCTTGTGAAGTGTCATTTATTTTCCTTCAAAGTATTCTACATTGAATATTTTGGGAAGTCTTAAGGGAAATGCTTTCCTTACTCCCTCCCCCAAAAAAAAAAAAAAAAAAAAATTGAATGCTGACATTAAAAAAAAAAAGTTTATGAGGATAAAATAATCCTTTTTTTTTTTCCCCTACATTCATAAATACATTCATTTCGTAAGAGAAAACTTCGCAAGAATTCTTAATAAATTTACTTCCATTATCAAGGAAACATTTCGTTTTGCAGAAAAAAATTATTTGAATTTTAAATATATAAACAATAATAAAATTACAAAAAAAAACACTAAAATTTTGGCATCACTAGACATTTCAAATGCAATGGATGTTTGTAGAGGATTGTAATCTACTTTAAATCGTAGGTCGCTGTTTAATATGACTGTTGGGCGTAGGGCTGACAATTCTACCCTATAAAAAGAATATAACATATCTTGTTTCGAAATCTGCCAATAGACAGAAGGCATTGCTCCAACATGGAGTTTTCGTGCAATTGAAGAAAAAAAAAAAAAGACATTTCAAAATGACTAAAAATTATAACTTATTCTATGCATGTAATAATCCTCTTTTTTTCTGGTTTGTTAGAATATATTAATATTTATTAATTGTTAAATATTGTTAAAATTTCTAACCTCTTTTATTTGATGGACAACAGCATCAGTCAAGTTAAAGAAGTCGCACATTTATGGTGAAGGAAATGCTCTGTCAATTATCTATCGAGTGTACACATTTTTAAAAGCAGTAATTGTAGTACTCGCCATTAGAATAGAACCTTAGTCGTCCTGAATACTAAGTACGCAGTGGAGCCTGATTAAGCTGATATCTAATTCTTAAGGCATTCCATCCAGCTTTGGAACATAAACTCCTTATAAAAAGTCGGGACAACAAGTTTGGTAACACTTTTTGCCAACAGAAGTCAGTGGGGTTATTTTACTAATTTTGTGCTCATCTGTGTATGCACATCATCACGTCTGCTGACTTTGGTTGAGCGGGAATGGGTCAATTTCATCAGAATAATGACAGTTTTAACACGCTGTAATTTTAGATTGTTTTTTGCTTTAATTTGTTTCATAATGATTTGAATTCAAAACAATAGTCTAATTCAGATTTGAATATGATCATGGTAAACTTGGAATCCTGTACCCCTTTCACTGAATTTGCTTCACTCACCAACTATCACAAGTATGAGATCGCACATCTTCAGTTACCACAAATATTTTTTTTCTGATCAACGAAGATTAATTAATTTTGTAATAATATAATGTGAAATGAAAATTATATCTATCTCTTTAATAAGACTTGTCGATGATTTCCTGGGATTTTCACATATTTTTTTTTTTAATGTCCGATTTCTTATGCGTTCTCAACGTTGGCCCATAGACTCCTGTTTCTGAATAGCATTATGAGTACCCCTATAGTAAGAGTACCATTAAAAAGTAAAAAGAGTGCCCCCTCACCCATCCATCCCTAAAAGCTTGTTTTCCATGAACGCTATAGGGTTAGATTTGGGGCTTGATTTGGGAGTCCGTAAGGCTTAGGATGGAAGGAAAATCATTATCTTAATTTTCACTGATCTCAAATTAAATTTAATAATTCAAAATACAATTTGAAAATTATATTGTTATTATATGTCTTTATGATTATCAATCAACCAGAAGAAATAATACAGTAGCTTTCTATCACATCAAAATTTCATTCAAAATAAACAACAGCTTTTACAACAGTTCTTAATAACAAAATTTTAAACATACCGTTTGAGTAAGTTATTTTTTATTATTATTCAATATGCCTAGAAATAACAGAGTAGTTATTTCTAGGCATATCTCAAATTTCAAATTTTCTCAAATTTTTATATGGATAAAATAAAATATAGTAAATCGTAATAATATACGATTTACTATATTTTATTTTATCCATATAAAAATGCATTAGACGCATGCATGATTTAAAATGATTACAGCCAAAAGGATTTGTTAAAAACCCCAAAAAATATTACACTACACCACATCAGTGAGCCTAAAACTGCGAAACCTTTCAAACTTTATTTCTTCTACTTCTTCTATTGACTCGTCAGGCCATGATGGATCAAGGCCATCCCGAGAAACTTCTTCCATTCCAATTTCTGCTTTACGACAGTTTTCCTCTTAGTAACTCTTAAAACTTTAAAATCTGCCTCCACACATTCGGTCCATCTCAACTTGGGCCTACTCTAGTTCTCTCAACCACTAAGGCTAACAGCTAACCCTACTTCTCCTCCTCCCCCCCAAAAAAAAAAAAAAAAAAAACATTCTCAAATGTAGCATTTGGGGAGAAGGAATTCATATTCAAAAGAAGTTTTTAGGTTACAGATTTAACAAACCTATGCCCATTATAGACAAGGAAGGCACTTTGAAAACTTTTTCCGCTTGTTAAATTTCCAAAGAGACACCTTTGGCTAAAGAACCTAACGCCCTACTTACCAGGCCACTACGGCCCTAATCTCTACTGCTAGGGACACTTTCCAGCTTACAGAATTAATTCCAACGTAAGTGAGCAAGGTTTCTATGTAGTTCGTCTAATTTCCAGCAACTTCAACTATTACATTCAATCAGTGCAACAAATCAAAAGCGAATGCGAGAACATGACACTTCTTCAGCAAGGGCAGAAAAATGAGAAGCCTTAGATGAGATAACGCCATTATTAAATTAATAGCCATCACCTTTTTTCTCATCAAACCCTTCAGGGTCGTTACCTGATGAGCTATCGGAGCAATAAATCTCGATTTGAGAAACAACCAGCGATCATCTGTTTCAATGGCGCATCCATGACCAACCGGTTCCCTACCTCATAAATAACATTCACCACGCCCTGATTTTAAACTGACCCTGGTCCTGTCAACACTTGGAATCGGTTAATAAAGAAAATGCTGGTTTGGCCGCCATGGTAAAAAAAAAAAATGCCATGTAAGAAACTACCGCCAAAGATGAAGAACATCACGTTTTCATCATTAGAATGAGATGTGGAGATAAAGGATTATCAGGCGCGATGGTGCCATGAATATTTATAAAAGCCTTTATGTAAATGTGACATGGCTCTGGAGTCCACGTTTTGCAAACCAGAGTACGAGTCATTAGAGATTGAACCTGAAATACTTATCGTGGTTATCTGGTGTGTAGATAAACAAAAAATGTCGGAGAAATAATTTGTTAAAAGATAATTGTGCGATTAAATTCTGATGGCATACGCTTTGCTAAGGTCTTTGAGTTCAGAAGAAGAAAAGATGGCAACGAACAGGGCATTAGGAACGTTTAAATTGAAAAATTATGTAATCACATCCAAAAAAATTATTATTTTCTTCTTGGTAAAAATAACTTATAACTAGTCATCATGTTTTATAACTATCACACATAAGCAGCTTACAAATGAAGTATTATTTTTTATTTAATAACGGATTATTCTTCATTTAATGGTTCGTTATCAGTATGTTTTTCATATCAATTGGCTCTCTATTAACTGTCTTTATATTTAATGTCATCAATCTACAGAGTGTATCACAATTAATTTAGTAAAGCTTTTTCTTAATAACTTTTTCCGCCCCGTGATATTTATCACACTTTTACAAAATATAATTATTTTATAATGGCCAAAGTAGTGAAATCCAATGTATTAAAATATATTATTTGTGCTTCCATATATTCAAAAATTAACTATCGAAATTATGAGAAAAAAATTAACTTTGATTTTAAAATAATATTCTTGCGAATATATGGCAGATATTGCCTCTTTTATTCATGAGTTTACAGTTATGAGTTCGCAGAATAATTAAATTATATTATGCGAAATTATGATGCGCGCACATCGATTTGCAAAAGCTAAGTGAAAGCGTGGAGAAACAAATATCGCACTAGTAAAATAAATATTTTTTAATGATTTCATTTTTCCATTTCATTTATATTTATACATTTTTTATATTTCATTTTTAGTGCTTTGTTATTTGTTTACAATGTGCGTTTAGTATCAGTATTATTACATTATCTATGTTTACATGTAAGAATAATAGTAAGCACAAAAATAATAACTCATTATGCTTCAATTTTTTACTCCAAAAAATGTCTATAGTGGGTTGAAATCTAATATGGGGATATATAATAAAGCATTTCCAAATATACGACCCGCCGGAGATGATTAATTTATGGCGTATATCCATCTAAATAGATACTTGATTTCATTTTATGGGCATTAATGTATAAAATGGGCTATAATCAATTTACTAAAATTTTATCTTAATAATTTTTTATTGAACAGAATTTCTATTTATTTAATGTAGTTTATTTTAGTCTAATTCGTTAAAATAAACTACATTAAATATATATTCAAAACATTATATACATTAAATATACACCATTTCAATATATACTTATTCTTTAACCTTATTGACTGTGTTAATGTTTATTGTCATAATCCTACAGAATGTGCCATAATCAATTTAGTAAAACACTTTCCTAATATAAAGAGATTGTAATATCTTCTGTTAGTGCAATATAGCATCCTCCTACCTTCTATTGAATTAAATTATAGATTAAATTCATTTCAATGGATATTTTTAACTTCAGTTATCTGAAAACTTATACCATCTATCTACTAATACTACAATAAATTTGTTAGAGATTTAAAAAAAAAAAAAAAAAAAAAAAAAAAACTTTTTGAGCCAATAGAGATATTCTATTAATTTAATAGAGTATTTTCTATTATTCCAACAGAGCTGTTTCCATTTTTTCTAATAAAGTATTTTACATTTAGTCTTTTTTCACTAATTGTTCAAATATTTTATTACTTAATGTGTAAATACTTTTTACCTAATTACAGACAATAATCTACAGAATTGGCCCTTAATTCATTCATTAAAACTTTTCTTGATACCTCTTAAACCAATGTTTTTATATTAAAACAAATTTATTTTTAAACAAAATTTGAAACAGTCAAACTACTTACAAATTTACAACTATTTAAATAATTTGTAATTGTTTACAATTTACAATAACCATCATAGTTACAATATGTGTTATTTATATACATTTTGTATTGATATAAAAACATTTTGTGATTAATAATCATATCTATCGATCGTCGAAATACATTTAAAAAAATTTTTTTTTTTAATTATTTATTATCATATTATATTTACTTACAATAATCTTATATAATTATTTCTATTCTTATTATATATGCTTATAATTTATCATTAAAATTATATTTATAAACAATAAATTATATTTATAAATGCATTAATAAATTTTTTCATTTTTTTTTTAAGAACAATAAAAAATATTTTAGAAACCATAAATTTCTGAATTGCAGCAGTAGAAATTAGGTGTGAAAGTAATAGGGAAAGTGGGAGATGAGTAAAAGAAAGAAAAAAATGAGAATGGTAAGAAAAATTTGAGAAATTCTCATTTGTGCTGCCATCTATGAGACATAAATAAAACTAAATATGTTATATATTTTATTTCAGTCATGATATCGCATAAATAAAAGAAATAAAATGTTATACAATTTTATTACAGTTTCATACAAATAATTTCTTTATCGAAATTTTTACCTTAAAACATTTATTACATTTAGTTTCGTTTTAACGTAAAAAGAAGCCAATTAAAGATGAATATGGAATAGATTAATTTTCTCCTATATTTAATAGAATATGTATTGCAGTAATCATATTATTAAATGCACAATACCCACATTTTTTTTTTAAGCCAATAGGTATAGAAAGATCAATTATACTTTTAAAAATCAAAATATTTTGTTAAAGGTACAAAATATTTTGCTGTTAGACATTACGTAATTTCTACTAATTAATTTAAAAGTAAAAATTTCATTATCAGAGCAGAAAAACTGAATGCTAGATAAATTAAAATTCATTCAATAAATCAGTAAATTAATCTTTCAAATAATAAGAAAAAAATCAAAAAACAAACCCTAAAAATATGAGTCAATTAAAATTCTATGAATATATAAACTAAATATTTTAAATGCTTCTAAAAATTATGTTCTTTAAAAAGTTTTAAAATACATTAATTATGTACTTTTTTAGAAAGTCAGCAATTATTAAAGATTAAATAATATATCTTTAATACAAAATAGAGCATCTAAAAAAAGATATATTTTTTATTTTATTGAACTTCAGCCACCGAAATTGCATTCCAATCTAATAAAAATAATAAATAAATACGTATCAAATTTATCAAGCAATATTTTTTATTAAATTTATTTTTCAAAGTATTACATATATTCACTTTAAAAAATTTGCAATGTCCTATTTATTTATAAAACACATATTACTTGCATAAATTTATATTTAACTTAAAAGAACACGATCTTTTATACGTGGAAATTTCCTAAAACTACATTATTTTTTCTTTTGATTCTTTATTTGTAATTCAGCAATAAAAATGTAAATAGTAACATTATTAATAACTCAAAATTTTTATAACCTATAACTAAAGCTTACTAGATGGCAGCACGAGTCATCTAAAATTGTAATATCTGCTTGAATTAAACAGAAGGAGGAGAGAAGGGGATAATTTTATAACACACCGAGATAATAATAATAATAATAAACATACAGAATCTTATGTCATTATATTATAAGAATAACTATTTAGAGTATATTAATATTTGCATAATCTAATTCTTCACAATTATACCTCAAAAGTTTCTCAGAGTTTCGAAGAAAAAAAGTAATGATAATTTTTCGTTGTAAAGAAAACAGACGAAATAATGTTCTCATTTCAATAATATTCTCCATCGTTTTTTTTTTTTTTTTAATTTCGAGTTAAAATTTTGCAGATATTAATATCATATGAAAAAAAAAAAAAAAAAATCCAGATCTTGTTACTTTTTTTCATTCTTCAAGGTCTCAAAATTTATTCTCTATCAAGTTTGCTGATCAAATAAGCAAATACACTCAAAAGCCAAAACATTATGACCATCCCTACATTTTGCAATGAACTCGCCTGATGACGTGGAAGGCACGTGATCAGGTGGAAGTGGTATTTAACTGATATTATGGTGGTATTAATCCATGGCAAGGCGGGTTGAAGCTGTGATGCGCGCCAAAGATGGGCCAACTCGTTATTGACAGGTGGTCATAATGTTTTGGCTCTTGAGTGTAAATAAAATCTGCTTTTTTTTATAATAGATAGGGATAATGATTGAAGATTAATTAGGATTTTTGCTTTCCAGAAAGGATTAACTGTCCCTGCATTTATCTCACTGAAAAAAGCCGAAAAACTCTTACTAAACAATATTCCCATATTTGTTTTATAAGATAAAATTATCCAATGTAATAATATTAATACTTAATTTTAACTGAAAGGAATTGGTTCATAATCTGGGCTTACTAACCTGCAAACTTCCTAATTGTGAAAATATCAAGAAATTTTTAGTTTTTATATAAAAAAAAACCCTTTCTAAATTTTGATGATTTTTTTAATGCATTATTTATTTGAAATATTAAACTGTATATCTAGTTCTATAGTGAACTATGAAACATAATTTATATAATGAATTCTTTAAAATTATTATGTGGATGTCATTACAACATTATTTTTTATGTGTAATCATCATATAATAAAAGTTTCTAAAATTTTCAATAGTATTAATAAAATTTAGACATTTTTATTTATCCAGAACTGTATGTTATATGTATTACCTACATCGATTTCTGAGATTCAAATCACAAGAATCTATCTTCATGTTGAAAGATATTGATGTACAATATATAATTATGAAATATTTTATTTTGATAGAGAAAACTCATTTTAAAACAGAGTATTGTAATATGGGGTAATATTTAAATAAATTTGAACATAAATATTTTTACTACGAATTTCAATGGAAAAAAACTGTATAACTCTACATAACAATATAAATAACATAAAATCCTTCTTCATTAAATATATATAACTATCATAAAAACATTCTTCTATAATACAAATATAAATAACATTCATTTTATCATCATAATAAGTACAAAACAATTTTCCTTAGAATTAATTTTGTTTTCATTTAGTAGTTAGAACAGAAACTGCAATTTGACTTAATTACAGTAATCCTTTCAAAATCCTTCTTAAAAGTGTCTTTTTAGCAATTTAGACATTTTTTCTGAGAAATGCACTAAATTATTGGAATCTTATATCAAGTGGCATCACTTCAGCGGCAGCTCCCGGAAGAAACTGAATAAGAAACAGTTTGTTAAAGAACTTTTCAAGAAGCACTTATTTAAAAAGCGAGCAAGTTTTTAAAAAAATCATTGGGAATAATAAAAAAATTCTTACGTAGTTCGATGGATTACATTAAAATATATTTCAGTATACTGTTTAAATGATTTCAATTAAAACAGGGTGAATTTTTTTACCAAAAATATAGCATAGTAAAGTATCACCATAAAAATAGCATAGCATGCTTCTTCTTCTATATGCAAAGTTTCTGCAATTTGAGTGCATAAATTAAGTGTAAAGTCTTTCCCTAATTATAAAAATTAATCACTTCATTACAGTTGAATGTAATAATATTTTGGCATCACTGTATCATTCCCTTTTAACAGGGTTTTTTTTTTTTTTTTTTTTTTGCATTAGATTTGAACGAACCAAAGGATGTCGAAAACAATTATTTAAATTGCATTTGTTTTTCTTATGAGTCAACCTTTCATGTCCGTGGAAAAGTAAATGTTTGGAGATTGGAAAAGCAGCTGCTTTTCACCACTGGGGAAAAAAAACACATCACTGCTAGTATTTTTCTAGACTTATTGGAACTATTCATAGCACCTGAATTATAAGAATTTGAACCATTGATAACATATCAGCAAAATGGAGTAGTACACCCTTATTTGGGTTCTTTAGTTTGCAAGTTACTAGACAAAAACATTTCGAGGCAGAGGGATGGATTAGCACCATGGCTTCCTGCTATTACTCCTCCTGATTTTTTTTTTATTTATATATATAGGCAATATCAAGGTCACAGTTTTTGCCTCGCCAGTTGCTGACATTGAAGAACTGAGGGCTAGGATAAAAGATCATGTTGTACTGTTACAGACATGTTAAGGTAGATTTGGCGAGAACCGCTTTGACATTTTCCGAGCTACCAAGGAGGCATATGTTGAACTCTACTGAAGCACGCTGTGTTATTAAATACTTTATAACAGCATTTACAATGTGTCGTCCATACAAGCATATGTCTAATTTTAATTTTCACACAACAATATCAGAGCAAGATTTTGTGCTCACATTTTATTAATATAACATGATAGTTTCTCTTTTGATGACCATTAAATAAGTTAACTTTTTATCATTCAGACCATTGATTCCCAACATGAAGGATAGCATCATCCCCCTGGAGGGCAGTAGAACGTTGAAGAGGGCGATAGCAATGTCGGGTACATTTGGGGGGGGATGATACATAAAAAAGGCGGTGAAAGCATGAAGAAGAGAGTCGAAAAAAAAAAATAAAGAAGAAAAGAATATTTGTGCATTTTTTTCACTTGTTGTGTAAAAGCTACAGTATATTCTAGAATATCAATAATCATGCAAAAAAATTTTAATTGCATTTAAAAAGAAGAGTGACTGTCTGCAAATAACGAATCGTAGTGATTTAAAATTGTAGCTAAAAAACATAACCTAAGAATAATTCATTGATAGCAGCGCACTAAGGTCAACTTTCGCATTAGAACAATTTTTAATGTCGTTCGTAATTTTATTTTCACATTATCCTTTGATGGATTCCTCCCCAGCAATTCCTCGGAACTTTATAGTGGTTCCGAATCTACTTTAAACCATACAGGTCCCGGTCTAATATGCCTACAGAGTGTAGGGCTGATAACCCTACCTGTAAAAAGAACTACATCTCTTGTTTCGAATCTGCCAATAAGCACAAAGCCTTACCTACCATGGGGCTGCTACGAAAATGAAGAAGAATGTGATAGGTATTATGTTTCATATTAAAAATTTTGTAATTTCAAGGCTAGTATATACATAAATATATAATTTTTTTAATAAACAGTTTTAATTTGTTTGTTTAAAGAATTGATTTCCAGTAATTAGTTTTTCTCAAAACGTTTAGGACTCAGCCATTTAGGTGTTTTTAAATTTCTGCAATTGCTATGTAATGAAGTGTAGAATCAAACTGAAAAATCAAAATAATATTCCATTTAAATTGAATTATTAGCATTTAGTATCGAAATTCACTCATTTCCATTCATTAACATTTATCATCGAAATTCCCTCATTTCCATTCAGTAGTACAGATAGCACCAAAATTCATTCATTCCGAGATGTAATACATTAAAAATATACTGTTTCTTCAATAACAAATGGTATGCAAATAAAAATACTTTCTTACTGTTTGTTTTCTTTTCCAATGTCATTGCAGATGATCTTCTTTAAAAAATATATGTAATTGTTCGTTCTAAATCATTTTTATGTAAAAAAGCAACGAACGATCTTAGTATATTAGGTTTTGAATAATTTTTAACCTTTTAAATCATTGTTAAATCAGTTTCTGATAATTTAAATTTGGAATCATTGACCTTTTAAAAATAAAGTACAGTATGATTAAAAATAATTTATCCTACTTACAAATGACAAAACGCAGTTTTTGCCTATCTTTAAGGTTTGCCTTTTCATCAATTCTTTTATTTTTCTTCGTACTGCTCATGCGTATTGTACATCACACGTGCATTCATATAACGGAGCTTGAGAGGGCCATCTGTTAAATATAAAAAGATGGTGCAGACACGATGAGAATACGCTGGATTCTAAACTAATTATATGAATCACAAGTTTGTTTATGTTCAAAGAAAGAGTAGAAAAGATATCAATATTATTCAAAAACGAAGTTCCTGTATAATGATCATGTACGATTATCATGAATAAATCACGAAAGTAGTTTCTCCTGATTTTTGTGGTAAAAATATTTTATCACATCGTTTAAATAATTTTCATCACTACTTTTAATGTGAATTACTTCTAAAATTTCTAATGAAGCTCAATAAATTCTATTTCATATAGCATAATAAATTTTGTCTGTAATTATGTTTTGGTATCACGCTAACTACAGTTTATAATAAACAAATTCAGAATTATTTTATTGTAATATAGTAAAGTTATAGTACTGAATTCAAGTACAATTGGGTACAACTGTACTTGAATTTGGTACAAATGGGTAATTCTACAATCATTTATGCTTTTTAAACTGTATAAAAGAAGGTTTGTTCAATCTAGATATATGTTAGAATCTTATCTATACACTGAAGTGACAAAAGTCATGGGATACCTCTTAATATCGTGTCGGCCCTCCTTTCGCCCGGCGAAGTTGGCGTTGAAGGATTTTGGGCACGAACAGATCTCTCGATGATGTCCCATAAATGCTCGATGGGATACGTGTCGGGCGATCTAGGTGGCCAGATCATTCGTTAGAATTGTCCAGAATGTTCTTCAAACCAATCGCGAACAGTTGTGGCCCGGTGACATGGCGCATTGTCATCCATAAAAATCCCATCGTTGTTTGGGTACATGAAGTCCATGGATGGCTGCAAGTGATCTCCAAGTAGCTGAACATAAGCATTTCCAGTCAATGTTCGGTCCAGTCGCACCAGAGGACCAAGTCCATGCCATGAAAACAGCCCACACCATTACGGAGCCACCACCAGTTTGAACAGTTTTGCTGACAGTTTGGGTCCATGGCTTATATGGGGTCTGCGCCACACTCGAACCCTACCATCAGCTCTTACCAACTGAAATCGTGACTCATCGGACCAGGCCACGGTTTTCCATTCATCTAGGGACCAACCGATATGCTCACGTGCCCACGAGAGTCGCTGCAAGCGATGTCGTTCTGTCAGTAAAGGCACTCGAGTCGGTCTTCTGCTGGAATAGCCCAAGAAAGCCAAATTTCTCCGCACAGTTCTAACAGACAAGTCCCTTGTACGTCCCACATCGATTTCTGCGGTTATTTGACGCAGTGTTGCTTGTCTGTTAGAATTTACGGCGGTCGACCACTGCGCTGTCCATGGTGGGATGTTATGCCTGAAATTTCATACTCTCGTCACACTCTTGACACAGTGGATCTGGGAATGTTGAATTCCCAACGATTTCGAAATGGCATGACCCATGCGTCTAGCTCCAACTAACATTCCGCTTTCAAAGTCTGTTAATTCCGTCGTGCGGTCATCATCACGTCAAAACCTCTTCACATGAATAACTTGAACAGAAATGAAAGCTCTGCGAAAGCACTGCGCATTTATACCTGTTCTACGCGATGCTACTGCCATCTGAAAATTTGCATATTGCTATCCCATGACTTTTGTCAAGTGTATATTGAAAAGAGAAAAATAGCTTTTAGAAAAATAACAAAAAACAAAATGTGAAAAATGGCATTGGCAATATAAGTATAATTAGTATAAGTCATTTTTTCTGAATAGTCTTATTAGAATATCAATACCGCTACTCTTTAGATATTCTGTTCAGAATTAAGCTTAGTGTGAAATAGCGTAATCACTGTGTTATATTTTCACTTTGGTCTTAATAGATAGTAAATAAAGCCCTTTAATATGTCAATATGATGCAGGTGACTATGAATTTAATCATATATGTGCAAAAAAGAAGTATTTACTAAAAAAACAAAAACGTGATAGCACAAAACAAGTGGCAATTATTCTTTAAAAGATCTATTGCATGTATTTTGGAAAATATTAAATTTTGACTCCATTACTCATTAATAATTTCATTTTGCTTTCATACATTCAAATAATTCAGGTTTAAGAAGGAATACTACATAATTTCTATATTTTAAATTTTTTAATATTCAGTATCAAAAATTTAAAATGTAAGATTATATTAGATTAAACCATTTTTAATTTAAGCTTGTAACTATATCTGAATGAATTATAAATTAATTAATACATTCACTATCCAATCTCACGATACTTTTTTTTACGCGATTACACTTTTACACGGTTTTTAAATTATGGAATTTAAAAACAATAATTCTGCTGTCATTTTTGTATAACGTATTTAGTACTTGGCGACAGACTTGGCGATTTTTTTGTCGCCAATCTAACAGCTACTAAGGTTACCAAACCAATAGAATAGATTGGTGTTTAAAAACCGCCAAACCTGTAGCTGCGGTTGGCGCGTGTGCTCTTTATTGGCGCAACTGTCGCCAAGGTACCGTTAATACGTAAGTACCTCATTTTTTATTCCATTCGATTGGTAACATTGGCGCGTATATTTATAATCATTTTTTAATTCTATTCTAGAATTCCATTTATTATATTCCATCCAATCTAAAAACGGAGATTCCCCATTTTGTATGCACAATCAAACTTTTATTCATGTAATTTAGTACAGTAAATTTTTAGCAGTAGAAAGGTGCATGTCATTGTGTTTTATTATTTAAATTTTTTTTAAACTTGTATTTACTGTTTAGTGTAAAAAAGTATTTACTTTAGTTTTTGTAGCATTTTCGTAATTTTATTAAAATTTTAGTGATTTTCCATGCCAAAAGAAATTTAAAAAAAAAAAAAAAAAAAAATGGAAAAGGTAAATTAAAAAATATCTTTAAAAGCAAAATTAAAATTTTAGATAGTCTACATAAAGGAGAAAAGAGTAACAGATGTTACTAAATTTTAATTTTATGGATGAAACCACAATAAGGACAATTAAAAAAAAATGAAGACTCCATTAGAAAAAGTGTAGCAGCTGGATTTTCTACGAATATGAGAACAGCTTCATCAGGTAAGAAATTTGCAATGGGGAGTGGAAAAAGCATGAATGATATGGCTTAGATTTTGGTTTGGTTTGTCGCTCTACGGTCATTTTTTACACACTTTGGGCGAATCAGATCGGGACCTACAGTTGAACGTGAATTCCGAACCACTCACAGACATCCATGCTGCTGCCAGGATTTTAACCTGAAGCCTATGGTACCAAAGGCCAGAGTGCTAGCCTATTGTCCATCAGGCGGCGATATGGCCTAGATGACACCACACAATATCAGATTCCAATGGATACCAATACAATTACAAATAAGGCTTTGAAGATTTAAGAAAAGTTTTATTTTATGTTGAAATAAATGACTGTATTAAGCACATTTTAGTTTGTTTTCGATTTACGAGGTTTTACGTATAAAAATCTACGATTTCGATTTACACTGTTTTTAGAAAACTGTCTTCCATGTCTTTACACGGAAGATAGTTTCTTTAGAAAAACCGTATAAATCAGATAGTTATATTATTACTGAATTTATTATTAATAATACAATTTATACGATTATACATAATCCAATAATTATTTATAATCAATACATGTATTTTGTAAGATTTATTGTAAAGAAAAGATTAAAAATTAAAAACTACACCTATCCCTATTTACACAGCTTCCTAAGAAACCTACTTCATGTAAATCGAAGGATAAGTGTATTGTCATAGAATATCTGCTTTTAAGAGGGAATGAGTCCGTCCTTTTGAATGGGACTTTTTCTTTCGACAAAATATAATCCCCCAAAAAAAAAAAAAAAAAAAAATTTACAAGAATATGCAACACATTTTGAAATTTTGTTCTTAAAAGTAGAATTATAAGGCGTATAAAAAGAATATTCTTATAAGAATTTTAAAATAATACATAGGAACAGAATGACAGATATGCTATTCAGTTTGTTCGTCTCTTTCGAGATACAGAACTGCAGCAACATCACTTATAACAACATTTTAAACAAACACAATATACAAAAACTCTTTTTAAACAACAGCATTAAAAAGGCAACTTCTGATAATCAAATGTACAATGGCATTGTATAGGGAGTGACAGGATGGCGATAGCAGGTGTGAAATAGACCATCGCTTGAAATTTGGACTCGTCTTGATTCTTTTGTATGTGCTCTTTTATTTTTATTTTATTTATTTATTTATTTTACCAAGGAAATAATTTAAATCACTCTGCATTAAAGTAAAAAATGCACGATAGTTAAAAATGTTTGGCTATTAATTTTCATTTGATGGTTGTGACGTAATTTTATTTTCGTCGATATAATTTTAATTTCGTTTTGTTTTCGAATATTAATTTCGTAATTTTATTTTTGATGAAAGCATTAAGTAAAGGACAGGTTTTTTATGCTATGCATGCTTAAGATTGATCTTCTTTCTATGCAGTAGCATACATCATTGGCTACGGTTCTAATTTTAATGCGCTTTTAAAATAATTTTCCCCCCACTTGTTTATGGTACCATTATTCATCCGAGCTAAATCAGAAAGCCCAAAGCCACAAGACCCCATGGTTGCACAAAAATAATAAACAATCATCCCAAACGAGAGAGAGAAATGGCCAGCCGTACCCACACTTTATTACTTAGGAAGATCAGGAACACATACCACCCTTACTTTATGATCTTTAGGCAATAAAGTATTCGGATCGCGAATCGAGGGTGGAGATGGGGTGGGGGTGGGGGGTAGAGAAAACTATTCACCCCGAGAAGTAGTGGGAGGTCTTCTTAAAGGTGTTCTGGCAAACATCAAGATGCGGTTTCGTGCCACCCCCACTTTCTCCGTCCCCCTACCCCCGAGCCGTTGATGCAGAAAAGCATCCTGGCCGCGTGTGATGCAGAGGTTTCTGTCTTCGGGTTGGAAACTTTAAACTGAGAAAAGAAGAGCATGACTTTAATTCGGATGTTAGCAGGTAATAGGGATTAAACGAGATCTGGTTTTGTTTAGAGGTCTTTTGGTGGGTCAGTGGGGCATAGTCCCCAGGGAGGGATGATGACATTGGGGATTTTGGGACTAATGATAACAAATGTCGTTTGAAATATAGGAAATACAGGCCGTACCGCTTTGTCAAATGTGCATTTACTTAAAAAAAAATATGATTAATATTTTTTTGAAAGGTTTACCGATTTTGATGAAAAAGATTGGAACTGAACATATTTTTCCGGGTTTAGTTTAATTAAATGGTAAACATTTGAATGTTGCATTCAATTTTTTTCTATTTTATTGTAAACTAGAAGCTCAGGTGATTTGTCCTTAGCGTCTAGACTGGATCAAAGATTGCTGCAATTACTGGAGCGATTATTACCGCAATACATAATTTTTATTTTAAATCTACGAGGAGACTTGAGGATATTTGTGCTGTACAGCATCTTGCTTCGTGAGTCGGACTACCTGGTGGGAGTTTTCCGGGTTTTCTCTCATGTGATACGCGAATCCGAGGAGGAGCTCCCTCTACAAAGTCCTCCTGGAATTCACTGCCCTCTTTCTTCAATAACACAGAACCAAGTCAGGCAGAAATCTACGGATTCTCCATTACAACAGAAACTGCCCTCTTCCTTTCATGAGACCACATGGGTTCTTGAACTTGGTCTAGATATTGCTGTTGACCAAGTGGGATAAAAAACAACAACAATAATCTTCCTACATATAAGTTTTAAATAATAATCTTCCTACATATCAGTTTTAAATAATAATCTTCCTACATATAAGTTTTAAATAATAATCTTCCTACATATAAGTTTTAAATAATAATCTTCCTACGTTTTACAAATAACTATTAGAAATCTAAAAGATAAGTTATATGCATCCAGATGTAGTAATATGTTCTAATAAAATAGTAATATACATTACTTTACAGCATTTTTAGATTCAAATCAGTTACTACAGTACTGTATTTTCAACAAGAATGTAAAAAAAATTTCTTAAAGGATTATGCAATTATCGTACTTTTGGTAGTTCTGAAAAAAAAAAAAAAAAAAAAAAAAAAAAAATGCGAAAATGATTTTCAGCAATTAAAATATAAGTACAATATAGAATCAATGCAATAGTTTTATTATTTCATTTTTTTTATTGCAATATTCGGTTATATTTTAATTGTGTTACAATATCACCTCAACAGGAATTCTTTTTCTTTTAGGTTTCTCTTCACCTGCAAAATACGCGGTTAGCCTATATGGTGAGATAACAGCTGTTTCTGAATGTTCATATCAGAGTAAGGTTGCGCATATTTATCCGGAAGGCACTGCCCTCTTTCTTCAGCAGCTCAGAGAATCAAACTTCTACCTACGGGTGCTCCATCACAATAGAAGCTACCCCCTTTTTCCTCCATCCTTGAGTAGACTATTCATTCGGTGTCCGTACCGAGCTACTACACTGAGGATTAGTCACAAACAACAAATATGGGAGTTACTTGGATGAAGTCGGGGCCTGAAAGGCCGAATGGCTAACGCTCTGGCGTTCGGTACCAAGGTACCGGGTTCGAATCCCCGGCTTGGCCATGGGTGTTTGTAGTGGTTCGAATCCACTTTAAGCTGTAGGTCCCTGTCCTTAGGATCGTAGGGCGCTGCGGGGGCATTGTTACTTCGCGTCCGTGGTCTTACATAGTACAAAGTGAGGTAACATCGGCGCAGCCCTTATGGCGAAAGATTTTCTTTTGCATTAGAAGAAATAGTCTTATAGTACTAAAAGGATTTTTCTTTTTTGCAGAAATAGTTTAACGGTTCATTTTAGACCTGATTAAAAGTTGAAATTGATACAAATTTGATGTATCAATGGAGAATCTTTACTTCCGATCTTCAGTTTCAAATGTTACTTCGTATGTTTTTAAAGCTTTTTATTTTGTATTTTTATATATCTATATTTCCATTATATATCTGTATTTCCATTATATCTGAGTTTATATATGCCTGCTATGTATTTACACGCTTCTATTGGGCATTTACGTATTTTGATATTGCTTAGATTTGTCCATTAACCTTTTAACCCTTTTTTTTTTTTTTTAACTTCTTTCCCTCCTATTAACTGTTTGCTTTAAATTTTAATTCCAGCTAATTCTGTGATACTTTTTTGTTTTATTATATTTGAATTCTGAGCAGATGTGCACAGGTACTGACTCTCCTATCCAATCTAGTAGTGGTGCAGAATCAAAAAACAAGTATAAAAAATATTTGGATTACTTCAATTTTAATTAACAAATTAATAGTTGTAGTATATTGTTTTATACAAAGCGATTAATGAATCTCAAAACGATTTCTAAATGAAAAAAAAATATACTTTTGGGGCAAGTACGTTAGTTTTGCTTCTTGTTCAGAGGACCTCAGAGAAAAATATTGTACTGAAAATTGTTTAAGTTAGTGATTTTTAAAATGAATGCAATAAAAAAAAAATGAGTTCATCTGGCGTACTGATGAGAGCGATGCTTCTAAATGGGGTCAAAAACAACACCATCAACAACATAACTCACTTTCGATTAAGACAAGACTTTTTTAACACCTTAAAAAAAAAAAAAAAAAAAAAATCTGTTCAGATAGATATCAGATTATTTCCAGCATTTCCAATAAAAAAGAACTATGTCCCCAGGGAGACATGGATAAGAGAAAGGAGACGATGGAGATGCACAAAAAAATTCTGCTGTCAGTAAAAAAATCTTTTTTTTTTTTTTTTTAAAGGGAAGATGAGGATAAGACAAACAGGGTGATTTGCCTACTCCCTTGCAGAGATAGTGTCCTGTCGCTCAAACCAGTGACGGATTCATTGGCCATAAGCAACGAAATTCAAGGAAATCTTATCTAGGCACCGGTTAGCATAGCCTACGTCGAAGCGACAAACCATCATTCATTTGAGGTAACTGGTGTCAGTTTCAACCGTCTAGATTCAAGAATCCAGCCATGACAGTTTCAGGGTAGCTTTTTTTATACCTCTATTCAAATGTTTTATGACAATAAGTATGAAAACGGTTTCTAATCATTAAATGATCCGAAATTTGCTAAAAACTATGAGTTAAATCTGACGATGAGTTAATAATTCATGACATATATTAGATATTTGGCTTTTATTCAAATAACTATTTAATTAATTGTTAAATGGGAGGCTACTTTATTTCAAGACTAATCACTGAACCTTTTTAATGCTTTTAATTATATTTGTTTATAAAATATAAACTTAGTCTGATTTTTTGAACAATAATAAATTAAACTTAATAAATAGGCAACAGTAAATTATAAAAAATCAAGCCTTTAAAAAAAAATTTGCGTGCTCTAAGTCATGCAAGTTTTTTTTTTTTTTTAAATTTAATAAAATTTTGGGACAAGAATCTATAAATTAAATGTTTAGTGTAAGCAAAAATATTACATAGGATATTTATACATGTATAATTATTCTGAATTTGTTGTTTTAAACGGAGACTTAATATTAAAAAGAATTATTAAATTGCATGTAATATATTAATAATTGAGAGGAAATAAAATGAATCTGTTTAAAAAAGGCGAAATTCAGAGTATAGAAATAGATTTTTCTATGCAGCTATTCATCGAGTTTAGCCTTTTCAGATGATTTTGATAACAATTACAGATCCTACTCCTAAAAATGCATAGCTTCTCATATAACGCATGCTTCTACATATTATAAATATGTCCAAGTCATAGCGCAATGTTAACATGTACAGCCAACATCAAGAAGGACTCGGGTTTGAATCTGCTGGCGGCATTTTTTTTATCCACTGCTTTCATAAACGAAGATACTGGATGGCTATTGTGGAAATACGTAGAAGCATCTCGCATCGACAGTCAGATTGCTTAATGGGAGTTTTAGGATTTCCTCCCATACTGCACGTAAATGTAGTGCAGTAAAGACTAAAAGTCATCATAGAAGGAAAAACCATCCATTCACTGCCCTTTGATAGGGTGTTCGTGGCTTACATACGTGGAACATAAAGCCCGATGACGTCCAATGTATGAAATTTATATCATTTTATAAAAAATATATGCTTAAGTATCTTCTTCATCGGCGCCATAGTCCTTTGATGGGCCAAGGCTACTGGCAGATTTTAAGACAGGAGATGTCTTCTTTTACGGGGGTAAGAGTGTCAGCCTCACGTTTAACAGTCATATTAGATCGGGACCTGCTGTTAAAAGTGGATTCCGAACCACTACAAAGATCCATGGTACAGTTGGTATTCAAATACGAAACCTGCAGAACCGAACTCCAAAGCGCTAGTCACTCGGCCATCAAGCTCCATGAAAATATCATGTTTATATTTAAATTTCTGTTATCAAAGTTAAAACTTGTATAAATTTTTTTCCTGCACATGTCTGTTATCTGTTATTCTAAACCAAATGAATGAAAGAAAATAATCTGTTATCCTGTACTTCTGAACTGTTATCCTGAACCAAATAAATCTGTTATCCTGTACTCCTGAACTGTTCTCATAAACCAAATAAATCTGTTATCCTAAACCAAATGAATGAAAGAAAATAATCTGCTATCCTGTACTTCTGAACTGTTATCCTGAACTAAATAAATCTGTTATCCTGTATCCTGAACCTAAACTGTTATCCTAAACCAAATAAACTGTTATCCGGAATCAAATAAATCTATTATCCTGAATCAAATAAATCTGTTATCGTAAATCAAATAAATATGTTATCCTGTACTGAGCTGTTATCCTGAACCAAATAAATCTGTTATCCTGTACTCCTGAACTGTTAACCTAAACCAAATAAATCTGTTATCCTGTACTCCTGAATTGTTATCCTAAACCAAATAAATCTGTTATCGGAATCAAATAAATCTATTATCCTGAATCAAATAAATCTGTTATCGTAAATCAAATAAATGTGTTATCCTGTACTGACTGTTATCCTGAACCAAATAAATCTGATGCTGTACTCCTGAACTCTTATCCTGAATTAAACAAATCTGTTATCCTGAACCAAATAAATGAAAGAAACCCTAACCCTTACGCAGTTTCATTAATATTACACAATAGAGTTACCATGAAAAGAGTTCAACTGCATCCATCATACATCTCCAATTCCCTACAACGATATCGCACTCGCAGTATTAAATAACCAATGTCTCCTCTGATGGAACATTGAATAAGAATAACAGTATCTCTAAGAAGAACCGCGAATGAAAATAATCCGTCCAAATTTCAAAGCAAACCAGCGGAAAGCGGTGGAAGGCTCGACAATAGCTTATTTAAGACCCGACTTCTGTTTGTTTGCGTAAGCCCTGCGAAGACCAGGGACTTGCAGCAAGTGTGTACCACGTGTCTGCGACATGGGAGGTCACATCCCCCTCCTGGTGAAAAAGGAACCCCTTTCCGTTATCATAAGAAACAGTGATCCTTAAAGGGAATGTCCGCCGAGACGTTTCATTTTCTTTTGGACATGCTTCTCTGTGTTCAATCTGGTACTTCTACCTATCGTTTCGGAGATCTTAGAGAGAGAGAGAAAAAAAATGTCCAAAAGGTTCTTATCGTTAGAGGGTGTAGAAGATTGCAAAACAAAATAAGAAGTATTTGAGGATATTAGTTGCTAATGGTATGTCCGATTTTGTTGGGTTTTATTTATTAATGGGCAGCTGTTTGAAGTTTGGTAAATGTCTACAAGATGGTATGTTAAAAAGGGCTTTGATAAAAAAAAAAATTATGTTTAGTAAAATTATATTTTTATTAAGAAAGTTATTCTCCGTAAAAATAGTTAGAAGAAAGCAGAAAAAATTAGAAGTATTTGAAGGCATTAGTTGCCAATAGTACGTCCGATTTTGTTGGTTTTTATTTAATAATGGACAGCCGATTGAAGTTTGGTAAATATCTATCAGATGGTGTGTTAAAAGGTTGCTTTGATAGAAAAAATTATGTTTACTCTCACGATGTAATTTCACTAATGTAATTTAACTTTATTAATGATTATGTGGAGGTTTTAGGGGTATATTTTCCTCATAGGTACTACGAAACAGGTACGCCCGTTTCCGTTTCCTGTTTAGTAAAATTATATTTTTATTAAGGACGTTATCCTCCGTAGAAAAAGCTAGAAGAATGCAGAACAAAATGAAAAATTTTTTGAAGGCGTTAGTTGCCAATGATATGTCCGAGTTTGTTGGTTTTTATTCGGTAATGGAAAGTTATTGAAGAATTGAAAAATGTTTACTGATTGGTGTGTTAAAAGCTGGCTTTGATAAAAAATTATCTTTATTAAATTAAATCTTTTATTAATGTACTAATTTTTGCAGAAACGGTTCTACAAAAAGGGTTCTACAAGGCAATATATTTAAATTCCAGATGTTTGTTATGCGTAAACACACGTCTGAATAAGGGTTCGCATTCTAATGCGTCGAGAGGGTTCGAGTTTCTAAGAAAATTGTCGAATAAACATAAACGAAAGACAAAAGTTTCAGTTAAAAAAAAAAATTGAGAGAGAACAATTAAAAATTTTTAAAAAGTGGTTTAATACTTTTTAGCAGTATGTAACTCGACAATAAAATGGAAAATCTTACTAATTTGATTATCCGTTTAAAATCTAGGCAATAAACGATTTGTTATGCGTAAACACAAAGGGTTCGATGCGCTTTCCACCAAGAGTTTCTAAGAAAATGGTTGAATAAACATAAACGAAAGAAAAAAGTTTCAGTTAGAAAAAAAATTGAAAAAGAACAGTGAAGAATTTTTAAAAATTGGTTTAATACTTTTTTTAGCAGCAGGTAACTCGACAAATAACATGTGGAATTAATTAATAATATCCCATTGAATTCAGTCAACATATTTAAATTCTAGATATTTGTTATGCGTAAACACACGTCTGAGTCAGGGTTCGAACTACCACCACGAGACGGTTGCGGTTTCTAAGAAAAACCAATTTTTATCTACCCAACCAAATGAGACGCAGGAGCCCTGATCTATAAAATCTCGACTCTGCACAATATATCAGATACGATAGCAGTCGGTCGACTCCAGTTAAACGAATGCAGAGTTTCGATACATATTTCAGCTCCCGCCCTATCGCTTCCAAATAAGTTAAGGGGGAAAGAAAAAAATGCGAGGTTTCTTGTTACATTGGGCCTTGTTACGCAGTCAATGAAGAAGTGAAACCTTGAACGTGCTCTTTTATTTATGATGCATGCCTCGGAAACGTTCGATAACCTTTGAACGCTAAGCTTCATCAAACCTTCAGGGTTACTACACGTTCGAGGACATCATCAGCATTTTATTTTTGAAGTTTGCATACATTTGAAGTCAATGTTGAAGCAAAAAGTAAAAATTATTTTAACCTAGCATATCTAAAGCGTTTAAAACTCTAAATTCATCTCTTCTAATGCATATTATAAAATTCTAATTGGATAAAATATTCGTTGTAGTGATTTTTCGCGATGATTTTATTGTTAGTCTCACGGGCTATCGTAGTGGTAAAATATCGTATTTTTTGTTATGGTTATATTTTCTTTCTATTTTTTTAATTCAAATGTGCCATTTAAAATATATTTCAAATTACCTTACTTCGATCATGGCAAAAAAAAAAAAATCATCGATACATTTTGGGAATATATGAAGTTCGGTTTTTATCGCACTACAGTCATTTTTGAGCACTTTAAGCTAATTAGACCGGGACCTACTATTTAACGTGGATTCCTAACCATTAATAAACATCCATGCCACCGCCAGGATTCGAGCCTGAAGCCTATAGGTACCAAAGGTCAAAGCAATTGAACATAGGCCTCAGGGGAATATTCGAAGAGACACGAAGTAAACTAACGAGAGTTTGCTGTACGATCATTTTGTGCACAATTTAGGCTAATTAGACCGAGACTTACAGTTTAACGTGGATTCCGTGGATACTAACACAAAAATAATTGTGGAATATCGCAAATAATGAACATAAATAAAATCATTTTTTTTTTTTTTTTTTTTTTTTATTTTTTTTTTTTCCGTATACATGTTTTGAACTTTGGTAAATTTTTTGGGGAAAAAATTAACTTTACTTATAATCGGAAATATACAGAAAATAAAATAAGAACGACAACAGCTGTCTAATAACACTATCCTACACTATCAGCATTAAAGCTGTAGCATCTTAAATTAGCACTGCATTTACATATATTTGTGAACAACCATGAATAATAAAAAAAAAATCAGTGAACAGAAAATATCTGACTAATAAGTTTCGTCATAACGAAAATCATTTAAATTTCTAAACCGCTTATAAAACCAATGTAGTAGTAGAAATCAAGTCATTTATTTACTTTTTATTGTATTAAAATATTTATTGTCCGCCAGGACATCATCACGAGTTTGTATATTCCTTTTTCAAATTGAAGTCAGCTTCCAATTACGAAAGTACTATTGCAATTTGCCATGTCACAATCGTCAGTGGGATGCAAAAAGTTGTGGTTTGTACATTTCTAATATACTTATAAATTTTTTACGTTATTTATACAGGTATATATATATATATATATATATATATATGCATACATAAATAACTAGTATATAAAAGAGGCTAAAAATTTTGCATCGCTTAAGTAATACATTCTTTACAAATATATGATGGTATTTTGGATAATAGATATTGGATAATAGATTTTTTTTTTTTCCGCTCAAATTTATAAATTATATAAAGGTGTCATCAGTGGTTTAAAAAATTTTATAAAAAATTATTCTATAATAGAAAAATCAATAACTTAACATTTTTTGATATTTTTAAAAATATTATTAAACAATCACGTTCTTTCTTTAATTGGCTAAAGAGATGATAATGTTGGTAATTATTGTAGATGGATATATTTTTTTTCATTATTACATTATTATTTTAGTGTTAATTTAATGACGAAACCTTTTGATTTATATATTATATTTTAATATAATAATCAATAATATACATACTTATAAACATATGAATTAGTTAAAAATTTCGAATAAACAATGCATTATACAAGTATATTTTAAAAATTATGGTATTGAAAATGTTACATAAAATTCAAATGATTTATTCGCTACTTATATAACATATATAGTTTAATATAAAAATTTATTAATGACTTTAATGTAATAAATATCAGAACTTTCCAAATTGATTTTAGATTAGAAAATATTTGTAGTTTTAATCTAACAAATGTTATGAAATTATTTTTTATTTGATATTATTTTTATTTTATTTTATTATTTATTTATTTTCATCATTATAACAAATAAAGAACTAGAATCTAATATCAGAAACTAATGGTTCCCAAGTTAGAGAGAGAGACTGAGGGATTCAATTTTTTGTTGAATATATAGTTTTTAGAACATTTAATTAATATAATTAGATTATTTATATTTTATTTTATCTATTTTTTAAAAATTGTTCATTAAATTTTATATTGTTTATAAAGTTTAAAACGAAATTGAATTACAAAAGTTAAAATATTATTAAGAAATTAAAATATGAATGTAAATATAAAATATATAAATAAATGGTAATTATAAGTTTACAGACAGTTGTAAGAGTTTTACAAAACAGACTTTAATGCTAGAGGTTTTGCATATTTACAAGTAACGCCCACGCTAAATGTCAAACATCACAGCAGATGTGCTTATTTGAGAGCACCAATTAAACAGGATTTAACACCAGTTAACTTAGTTTACTGTAAGGATATTCAAAAGCACTGTATTAATAAATCATCTATGCTATTATGTAATGCCAAAAGGTGCTGAGTAATCCATTAATTGCAATTCATTGCGTCGGTTGTAATTCGATATTTTATGTCATTGTTGTTTGTTTAATGGTGAATATGACTCACCGCTACTTTTTATTGAATTACTTTCAACAAATGTTAAATCTTCTCTGTCTACTAAACGTGTAATTTTATACAGTTTTCACACAAAAATTTGACATTTTAAATAAAACCACTTACTATTATTATTGAATTAGTGCACTTTAAAATAATATCGAAAAAGATTTTTACGAATAAATTGAAAAAAGATAAATAAATAGAATTATCAATGACTAAATTAGGCCAATGATAAATACTATACATAATAAAATACAAATTATAGTAAAGAATGCTATACTCATGATGATGAAAACTGATTATGTATCTCTCTTGTATTATTGTCTAAAAAAAAATAAATTAAACTGAAAATCAAATTAATACGAAAAAAAAAAAAAAAAAAAAAAAATTTCAGGATAATATATATTTTATTCTAAAAATATTTTTATATTTATAACAGCGCATAATGAGTCTGATGGAAAATAATGCGAATATTCTTTATTTTTATTATAAGTTTTTATAATTTTAATAATTATTTAATATTTAACAATAACACAGAAAAATATATTCTTCTACTTCTCCAAGAGTTATATATGAGTGAGGTTCGGCCAAAAAAAATTTCCGACTACTGATTCCCAACTCTTTTCGTCAATTTTATCTATTTTGATCCTTACTAATGGATTTAGTATAGAATTTGTAAAATACATTCAATGAATTTTAATGAACTCATACATCTGTAAAAGCAGTTTTATAATAACAAATCATTTCTTATAACTTTAAAGGTTGCATTTGCACTCACTTATAGTAAAAAGACATTTTTATACTTTAAATTTGATTGCAAAAATATTTATATTTTTGTAAAAAAAATATATATGTATTTTTGTAAGAAAAAATATACCATAAAAATAACAGCACCCAATTAACAGGTTCCGTAGTATTATAGAACAGCTTAACACAAGCAAAAGAAAATTGTATATTTTATACACGAAGATGCTGCATTTGTAATGCATTAAATATTATGTTTTTCTTAATAATAGAAAAGCTTGTTTAAGATCTTCTTCTACAGTTGATCCAAGGAAGTTTTTATAAGTCATTTTGCTGTTGAAAAAGTGTTTCAACATTTCCTTGGCATGCTGCTAAAGATGTAATAGATGTAAGATGTAACTGTCTTTGATACTGGTTGTATTATTGTTGTTGTAATCTGTCCATGGATTTAAAATATAAAAATCAAAGTTAGATCAAGTCAAAAAGTTTTCACGATAGCGACCGCTAGCAATGGCGCCGCTTCACTACATAGCACTTCTCTTGTTGGCCACGATTGGTACCTACCCAATTGCAAAACATGGGGAGTGAGTGCTGGGCACTCTAGAATGTGCTTAGGTATTAGGAAAGCGTTGGGGCAATTTCTGCAGGGGATGCATTCCCTGGTCTTGTCAGGGAGAATCTTCATCCCTCTATAATGATTAGTTCTGAGTCTGCTTCAACTTCCTAGGGCAGTTGAAGTCCGTGATGAGTGGCTTCTTAAAGTTACGAGGAAATTAGTCGACTTTTGGCAACTGCATTAGCATCTGCAAGTGTGATGGTAGCTCTGGTTGATCATTGTCCCTGCCTTCTTTGGCTAAAGAGTCAGCGTATTCGTTGCCCTCAATGTTTACATGTGCAGGAATCCATTGAAAGATACAATTGAATTGCATCATTTGGAATTTCATTTTAACATTAATTCCTAGAATTTTGGAAAATAAAAAATTATTTTTAAACTGAGTCTTTTTTTTAAACCTACAATCGAGGAAGACTGGAAAAAAGCGCAAATAGGCTGTTGCTAATTTTACGTTATGAACTGGACACGACTACCTGGGTGAACATCTGGCCAAAATAGGAATTGTGATATATGTGTTTTATGTAAGACAAAGAAAATGATTAAGGCCCCTCTACCTATTTTCTCGGGACTGGACTCTAAGTTACCACAGCATGGTATGTGGATCTTTACTGGAGGGCCAGAGGAAGCATGTCCTGATCACACGAACTTTTATCACAGTGCTTCTGGTTTTTAAAATTTTTTATCTCTAGAACATTTAACTTGTTTTTAAGGACTTTTGGTTATTTTGTTATGAATGTCTGGTCTTTTCGCTTTGCAATTTTGATTTGTTTATATGTTCATTTTGTTTCAAAGGAAAGTGGCCAAATTTGTATGGATTGATTTCCAATAAAGTTGTAACAGTAACATATTTATTAGCTTTATATTTAATAGATTTAATCTTATTGAAAATTATCAGTTCATTAAAATGATTGCGTTTTGTACATTTAATTTGATCTGTTGTAAGATATGCCCTTTTTTATAATAATACACCATTTATATGTTGCATTAAAATATCTGTAAGCTTGGCAAAAAATGTGAAGAAATTAAAGAAGATATGTTATTATTATGCAATATTTTGTTTTGATATTGTTTTTTTTTTGTTTTTTCATTATTCTAAATTGTTTTTTTTCCTGATATATATATCTTTTCCACATCGATTTTCAAAGTCAATTGTATCCAAAATTTCGCTAAAAATTATCAAATTATTAGTATTTATAAGAGATTTCAATGTGTATGGCTGCATTTCTATCCAAAAGAAATTAAGATTGGAATTGAACATTATAAAAAACAATTTTCATAACAATTAAGTGAAAATTATTTGAAATTAATTATGATTAAAACTCGCATATCATTTTTTCTTATTGTTTTAATATAGTTCAATTTTTGTCTGTAAGAACATAATTAGAAAAACCAATTTTTTTAAGATGCCTTATGAACCACAGCTTTATTAGAAATTTTTTTAAGTACTTTTTATTAAAGTGCTTTTTTACAGCAATATAATATAAATACAATATCAGGAAAAAAACCTCTACAAATTTCAGAAATAAAGAAAAAGTTTGATGGCAACCAACTGCCTAATGGACAAACTATACAGAGAAGTTCAAAGAACACAGTCCTTCTGAATTAACAGCAGGTGTTTTTAGAAAACAAACTATATTCCATTACTCGTTAGAACTTTTAAAAAAGTTCAGATATAAACGAAAGCGCTTAATGGCTTTCATTTAAACTTCCGGCAAAAATTTTGTCAGAAAGCTGTAAACATGCGGAAGAGTAGTTTACAAAGCGGAAATAAAATTAAAAAAAAAAAGATTTCTACATCAAACAAATCTTTCTTTTATTTCAATCGGCCCTGAGACAGCCAAATCAAAATAATCCATCAGAAAACCGCAAATGGATTTTTTTTTTTATTAAATGCATAGTGTGTCTTTAATGTTTTTTACACTCAATATTGTTTTTAATTATTACTTTGTAAAGAAATCCATCTAAATCAGATCACAGTTCATCAATGCTTTTCATGCAGACCGCCGATCATATTTCCATTTACTTAAATATGATAGTTAATTTTTTTGAAAAGATCTCAGATTTTGAAAGATGAAAACAGGGAACATGATTCAGCTTTAATTCATTGTGTGTATCTTTAGTGTGTATTTGTGTGTTCAATTTTATCTTCAGTGGTCTGCTATGCGTGAAGGACACCCCATGGATAGTCTACTCATGGATGGAGAGATAGGGAGGCGGCTTCTGCTGTGATGGAACACTCGTAGGTATAAGTCCCACTTGGCTCAGTGTCGCTGAAGAAGGAGGGCAGTGGCTTCCGGGAGGACGTTTAGGGGGATCTACAACGCATTTACATATCGTATGGGAGAAAACCCAAAAACTTCCATCAGGTAATCGAGTTAATTAGACAAGATGCTAAACATCACAAACGCAAATCTTATGATTACTATACTGTTGCCTACATTAAAATTCTGGTGAAACATTAACTGAAACATTTCAATTTGATCCTTTGCTTTATTAATCATAATGATATGGTATCATAAAGTATCGTATGGTATGGTCTCATTTTTTGAAAATTATGTCTACAACAAAGCTGTCAGCGAATTGAACTTCAGAACTAATGCTTACAGCGACGCACACACTGCCACTAGGCAACTAGTTGGGCACTCTTTAATTTAATACAATTTGTAAACATTTAAATATTGAAAAATATCCTATCCAATGTTTTCTATTATATTATATTTTAATTGTATTGCAGAATGTAATATCAAATCTTTTGTCGATAACATTCTAGTTGGAATGTAAGTTTTTTTAATCTCAACGATATTTATTGACAAACCGTATTCCTTTTTTAAAATTGCGCTTAATAAAGTAGATGAGATTTTTTGGTGAATAATACAATAATAATGCTTAAAACTGTTTACATCGTCACACAATTGTGAATAAATATTTTTAAAATATGAATAAATTGTTAATTAATTATTTTTGCTTGATTATTATAAAATTGGACTAAATACTAAAATTAATGAAAAATATTCAAAAAATGCATATCAAATTAATTATTAATTAATTAATAATTAATAATGTGTTAGCAAATTAATGTAATATCAAGCAACAGATTCTTGTTTTAGTTTTTTATTACATTATATTATGTATAAAATATAATTTTATTAGTTTTAATTTCGACGTTTTTATTTCGGTGCTGTCCAATGTTTATAATAAATAAATACATTTCTCTATTTACAGAAATATGTGCATCTTGATCTAACTTTTGAAAACTTTTACCTTTTTATATAAAAAATCAGTTCTAAAGCCAAATTTTAATTAAAATTGCAAGGAATGCGTTATAAAATATTTTTTTACAACCAATAATATTAATTATTTTATTAAAAATATTTTGCATAATTATTTTAAGGTTCATTTTTATATTCAATTATTTTGAATTCAAAATTCAAAAATTCTTTTTTTCCTAATACAATTTAAAGAAAATTGATGCTTTTTTAAAAAACTATTAAAAACTACTAAAAAAATTGAATTTTTTAAATATTTAGTTTAAGTAGAAATAATTTTTTTTCCAGAAAAAAATGAATCTTTTAAGAAATATTTTTCACAAAAAAAAAAAAAAGGATAATATATTGCCAATTTGTCATACAATATAATTATATTATTATTAAAAGAATATGCTTGTCTATTAAAATACAAATCTAACATATATAATTAAATTAACAAAAATAATTTTTTTTTAAATGTAACTTGTTTAATTTATAACTTTTTTAAGAAATTTAACACTTAGTAAAAGTTAAATAACGCCCGACCCCTTCATATGTATATACATATATATATATATGTAATACATTCATCTAAATGAATCAATCTATTCGTATCTATCTATCTATCTATGTATATATACATATATATATGTGTGCGTGTATGTAAGAATGAAATCTTTAAAGGGAAAATGATATTGCTACTATACATTCTTATTCCACGAATAAATATTCAAAAACAATACTAAGAACATACTTGATAAAATTCAAAAACAAATAAAAAAAAAATTATAAAATCAGTGATAATGTGACATAACCAGTGATAAAATATCAGTTACACTGTCATTTTTTGTTTCAGAACAAAAATTAAAAGATAAATTTGGGAGATAGTTGTTTACATCAAAACTTCCATATAAAGGTTATTTCTCTTCTAATGCGCACTTCAACTCAAACGAGTAAACACAAAGAAAAAGGAATTCGTAGAACACCCTTAATAAAAGTTACAAGAAAATTTTAAATAGAAAATTTAATCTGTTCAATATATTTCTTAAAAAAAAAAAAAAAAAACTTCTAAAATAATTTGAAAAAAATATTTTTAAAAGAACTTCATCAATAAAAACATAAATAAAAATTTTAAAAATTACAGGGTAATGATTTTTTTTTTTTTTTTTAACTTTGAACTATTTTAATAAATATTTTAATTATAATTCGTCTATTTTATTTAAATTATGAAACAAATACATATATTTTTTTAATATTTAATTATAATAATTTTAATAAAAAATGTTTATGTTAGCTAAATAATATCATTTTTATAGAAAATAAAATGTTATGAATGATTACAAGTTTTTTTTTTTTTTTATAATTATTTATTAATTAGAAATAATTATAAAAATGTTTGTATATCGCTCTTATTAACCATAAGATTTCCAACTAAATTAATTCTACCCAGCAAAAAAAAAAAAAAAAAATAATAATAAGTCACTTTCTTTTACGAAAATTTATTTATCTTTAATAAGTATTAAATTACAAAAAGTAACTTTCAATAGAAATATAATATATTATTATTAATTTTTCCGGCATATAAAGTCACTGAATATACTAATTTATCTTTAGTAATACCAAATGCAGAATTATCTCTCTGTACACACACACACACACACACACACACACACACACACACACACACACACACACACACACACACACACACACACATACATATATATATATATATATATATATTATTTAATTGCATTCATTTTCTTTTCTGTAATTAAGTTAAGTAATTCTGAATATCTGACTTGAAACATGTTCAGAAAGTAAATTCAAAT
Organism: Caerostris extrusa; assembly: GCA_021605095.1. Classification (NCBI taxonomy): domain Eukaryota; kingdom Metazoa; phylum Arthropoda; class Arachnida; order Araneae; family Araneidae; genus Caerostris; species Caerostris extrusa. The sequence goes on from BPLR01007778.1 coordinate 82,927, forward strand.
ATTTAAAACTGATAGTGGACTAAATAATTACAAAATGATATAATATATAAATGTCAAGATCCTTGAATTAATAAACACAAAACGTATTCAATTTTTTTTTTCATATTTAAGATTTCTATTCATCATTTACACAACAGCCTCATGGTGACCCAGGGCCGTCTGCCTACTAGCAGATTTCGAAACAGGAGATGTTGTTCTTTTTTAGCGGGATAGGGCTGTTAACCCGATGCCCAACAGGCATATTAGACCGAGGCCCACGGTTTAAGGTGATTTTCGAACTACTACAATCCTCCATGGCACCTCTGGGAATTGAACCCGAGACCTGTGGCCCTGAGCGCATGTCACCCAACCATCAGACCCCATATTCATACTCATAGTCATGAATTTATTTTAGAGATAGAAGAAAGTATTTAAAAGACGCGAAAATTGCTCTAATCTCTAAAACTCTACTTCACACCTTATTTTTAATCTCTAATATTATTTACTTTTCTTTAACTATTCCAGTAAGTAACAACTTGGAAGTAGCAAAAATACTTTTCACCCGCTCTAGGAATTCACGTAGAATAAAATTGTTCAACACTTCTTGTTCCTAAAAGAGCGAAGGGGTGGTGATAGTAGCCTTGGGTACATTTAGGGGTGGGTGGTTGTTGAATGAAAATAAGGGAATGATGGAAGCATAAAGAGAAGATAAGAAAAAATTTTAAAAAATTATTCCTTGATGATTCACAGATGGTTACCTACAGTTCAATAAACATACAATAAATTCTACATCCAATAAATCTTGAATAATGGGCCGTAATATATAAGTTTTTTATTATATTTCTTTCACCATAATTTAGTGGCAGGTAGGTTTAGTGCGAATACAAACTTGTTTAAAAAAAAAAAAAAAAAAGAGGAAAATCAACTGTACTACTGTGTCAAAAGTAAGACCAAATCTCAATTTAAAATTCCCGGGGTTTATGGAATTTCAATATTTCTATTTCTGGCACTATCCTTGACATCGGTGTGAAATTTGACGTCAATATATTCTTTAGTGTTTGAGTTACGCTTGGCTTTGTGAGACACCAAAACTGATTCAGGCGATTTTTGAAACGTATGAATTTATTGAGCAAAGAACTTGCATTAAATTTTGTTTGCGGAAACATATAAAATGTTGCAGAAAGCATTCGTATATGGAAAGAAATGTTTAGTAGTGGCATAAACAGTTCAAAGAAGGCAGAAAACGCGATGAAGACGAAGAGCCCTCTGGTCGACTATCAACCTCAACCGACGAAGCTCACGTCCAAAGAATTAAAGATTTCGTGCTTGCCAACCGTCGATTTACAATCAGAGACTTTGCTGATGATGTTGCAATTTCAAAAGGATCGGTCAATTCCATTTTATGCCCTCAAACGCGTCAAATATTGATTCGTACCGAAAACACTGATTGCGCTAGCTCACACTGCATTGATTCTTCGTGACTTTATCGCCAAAAAATGAAACCCATATCGTTCCACAACCACCGTATTCACCCCGTGCGACTTCTGGCTATTCCCTAAACTCAAAAGACCACTCCGGAGACACCGTTTTCAGTCGATTGAAGGGATTTCACCGCCGCTCGCTTTGAAGACCATCCCTGCCGATGACTTTTTAGCATGCATTGAGGATTGGAAAAAAAGTTGGCATAATTGCATTGTGTTCAGGAGGATTACTTTGAAGGCGGTGAAATAAATTTGGAAGAATAAATAGAGTTTTTGAAAAAAATTGGTCTTACTTTTTGGGCACAGAAGTATAGCATACAAACTCACATGGGGAGTACCATAGACACTATATTTTTACTATTTACTATATAAAAATAAATTTCCTGAGGTGCGTAATAACACTCCAGTTACTACACTTGTTCAGTGCTTGCTACACTTGTTTTTTAGTGCATCTACGCACAAAAATTTGAAATATACTAGATTTAATCTTTATATATATATATATATATTACCTTTATTTATTAAATTTAACTTTATATATATATATATATACTTTATTTACTATACAAAAATAACTGTCCTGATGTGCGTAATAATACGCCAGTTAAGTTGTTGTTAAAAATGCATCTATTTAAAAATATGAAATATAGTAGATTCATTACAATAACTAGTAATAAAAAGTTTTCTTTCAATAAAATGCTTACAAAATAAAAAAAGTCTGTGTCTCTTATACGTCGAAAAATGTTTCAGAAAGCAAGAAATAAATAAAATAAACCAAACAAATAAGTTTTTTATTCATTTTGAACCAGTATTTTCACAAAGAAAAATAAAAATAAAACTGTTTAAAATAGTTTAAGAAGGTAGATACTTAGATGAAACAAATCATACTACTTTTGTTTCAGTCCGATTTCTTTTAATCTTTATTTACTATATTAAGTTAAAAATAATTTTCCTAAGGTACGTAATAACACTCCAGTTAAGTTGTTGTTAAAAGTAAATCTATTTATAAAATTTGAACTATAATAAATTCATTACAATAACTAGTAATAAAGTTTCCTTTCAATAAATTGCTTACAAAAAAAAAAAAAAAAAAGAGTGTGTCTTATACGCCGAAAAATGTTTCGAAAAGCAAAAATAAATAAAACAACCAGAATTAACTAGCTGTTATTTATTTTGTACCAGTATTTTCAAGCTGGTAAAAAAAGAAAACTGTTTAAAATAGTTTGCCATTCTATAGACCATTTATATAACGCATATCGTTGAAACGGTTTTCAGTTTCGCAAATATACGACATCACACAGCTCACCGCTACATGGCTTTGTGCTGACATCAGCAAACTTTTTGTTTTATTTTGCACTCCACTTTCACAGTAACCGTTCCACAGAATGTGTTGAGATGTTTTTCACGGAAACAGTTGGGCAAGTTGCTTTCGGGTAACCAGGATCACAAATTTAGAATTGTTCCTCGTGGAAAAATGTAGGAGAAGTAGCCACAGAAGGCGGTTCAATTGCGTTTTTTATCTTGTTCGAACAGTGAACTTTAACATGGGAAGAAGCACTTGACAAGACGTTAGGAAATTCTAGGATCAGCAGTTCCTACTAATAATTCATCATTCAAGTCAGGAATATTAAAAGTGGCATCCTTACATTTGCTAAACAGTTAAGTTTTTTTTCCATGCATTATTTAACATATATCTCACCAAACAGTCTTGTGAAGAACCAAGGATACATATACATACAAAAAAAAAAAACGACAATTATATATATATATATAACAAAGTATAAAAATAAATTACGTACTGTAATAAAAGTACAAATACAGAATTGGGCGCATGTATTACATTAATGTAATAAATATTTTAATAATTGCTTCAATCTTTGCAATTACCAAACGCAAAAGTTATGGGTAAAACCATTTTTATTTATTGATCATTACGTAAAAATTTCGTCCACAAACATGTGTTATTTCAAACATTCTTATGCATATTAATGCATTATTCAGCAATAGCCTCATTTTCTTTGTTGAGCACAACTTTAAAAGGGAACATGTTCTATTCAATAAGTATCATACGGATATCCAGAAAATATGTATCGGTAATCCGACTTAAATGGCAAGTGATCTAATCTTCTAGCCTTCCTTTTTTCCCTTCACCCCCGTGAGAATATATAGCCCCCTAAGAAAGGTAAGGTTGGAACCTCGGTGGTCCTCATTTATACCACGAACAACCCACTACATTAAAGGTAGGACAGTATCTGCAGGAAGGTGCAAGGGTACATACTTTTAGGTGTAACTGACCGCATTTGAATATCATAAGGGAGAAAACCGGGGAAAATTCTCACCAAACAGCCTGATTCTGGATGCGAAGTGGTCTATTTACATTATCACAAGCGCCATCTAATCTCCCTGTTTCTGAAATTAGTGATTACACAATGCAGTCAGCGGATTCGAATCTAAGCCCTCCTGAGATACGAGTGTGTATATGGGGAGAGGTTCTTCAACCACTGAACCAAAAAAACAACTGAATAATCATTTTTTTTTTTTTTTTAATATTTAAATATGTAATTCTCATGAAACTGAAATTCATACCATGTCCTCTATTTTAATCTTTCATCAAAACTGAAAATGTTTTTAAAAAAAAGTTATTCCTTATTTTTTTAAGAAAAATTTAATTTTTTTTTTTTTTTAAAAAAAATTATCATAGGAAAAGAAAAAAATATTATACAAAATTAAAAAGTAACAATTTGAGATGATTGATATCGTTAAAAAGTACGTCTTAGCCATGGGAAAAATTATTCAAGAGAGCAGGGCAGATTATTGATCAGATATGATCTTATGAAGATCATATCTGATCTCTTGTGAGCTCACCTCACGTCATACATCTCACGTGTGCTGCAAGTAAACAAGACTCGCTTCATTTCAAAAAAGGAGACAAATTAAAAACAATATTCTATTGGATGCAATGATAAAACTATATTTGTAAACGTCAGCTAAAATAATTTTAGATAAATCTATCAATTTTAGTACATCTATCCATTTATATCAATGATATATCAATTTTAGAACTTAATAAAATAGCTCTGATCATTGCTGGATGATGTATTAAAATGTGGACATCTTATTGGATCAGCATATATTTGTAAACCCCATTTTTCTGTGATGAACATTAACACACAATTACAATACAATAACAACATAACATTTACAAAAAAAGAAAAATCATGTCTGCGTGACTCATACTCAGTGTCTTGCAAAGCGGGACGGACACCCCTTGAATAGTCTACTCATGAATGGAGGAAAAGCGGCAGTTGCTGTTCAACGGAGCAACCGTAGGTAGAAATCTGACTTGGCACCGAGTCGCTGAAGAACGCTGTTTAAAGTGGATACTTACGGTTTAAAGTGGATTCCTAACCACTAAACATCCATGGCACTGCCGGACTCGAACGCGAAGTCTGTGGTATCACTAGTCACTCGGCTATCAGACCCCAAAAAAAAAAAAAAAACACAAATTATAACCCTTTTCATTTTTCGCTTGATTATAACTAAGATGTTAATTGAAAAACATATTAACTAATATAATGTCTCACATTTTTATCTTTGTAACATGAATAATTTTTTTCTTTTCTATTTTGTAGTAAGCCTTCAAATTACAATACTACTGTGCTCAAAAAGTAAGAACAATTATTTTCTTTTTCAAAAAAATTTTTTTATTTATTCTTCCAAATTTATTTCATCGTCTTCAAAGCAATCCCCTCCAGACACAATGCACTTAAGACAACTTTTTCCAACCCTCAATGCATCCTAAAAAAGTCAACAGTAGGGATGGCCTTCAAGCGCGGCGATTCACGTTGAATCTCTTCAATCGACTCAAAACGGTGTCCCCGAGGTGATCTTTTAAGTTTAGGGAATAGCCTGAAGTTGCACGATGTGAATACGGTGCTTGTGGAACGGTATGGGTTTCATTTTTGGTGAAAAAGTCATGAAGGATCTATGCAGTGTGAGCTGGTGCATTCAGTGTTTTAGGTACCAATCGAGATTTGACGCGTTTGAGGCCCAAAATGGAATTGACCGATCCTTTTAAAATTCCAATATCCTCAGCAAGTAGTAAATCTCTAGACTCAGTAAATCGACGGTTTGCAAGCACCAAATCTTTAATTTTTGGACGTGAGCTTTGTCGGCTGAGGTGGAGGGTCGACCAGAGGGCTCTTCGTCTTCAACGCATTCTCTGCCTTCTTTGAACTGTTTATACCACTTGTAAATTTTCTTTCCAATATAGGAATGCTCACCGAATGCCTTCTGCAACATTTTATACGTTTCCGCAAATAAAATTTAATGCAAGTTCTTTTGCTCAATTAATTCAGACATTCAAAAATCGCTGGAATCAGTTTTAGCGTTTCACAAAGCCAAGCGTAACTCAGACACTAATGAATATTTTGACTTCAAATTTGACACAGATGTCAAGGACAGTGCCAGCAACCTAAAAAGAAAAAAAAAAAATTGAAATTCCATAAGCCCAAGAGAATTTTAAATTGGTCTTACTTTTTTGACATAGTGGCTATATGAATAAATCCAAGCTGTTGTTTATTCATTATTACATTACTTCTTGCGACTTCTTTTATGGAGAGTAGCTTTTACAGGTATGAAATTCACAGACTAACTTTGATCCTTCTATATAGTGTTTAATTTGTTTACTTTTTGTCACTATTTATAATGAAGTTATGTTCATTTATAATCATAGCAATCATTTTAAGTCTCCATATTACAAAAAAAAAAAAAAAAAAAGTACTAATTTTTTGTTTACACTAGTGGTTCTCAAAATTTTTTTTAAGATTTCTTGGGTAGTGATTTCTTTAAAATTTTTTGGAGGGCTTGTGGACTTCTTTTAAAATTTATATTAGCAACAACTTAAATTATAGTTAACTTCATTTCGTTATAGTTAACTTAATATTTTTGACAAACAATTATTTATTCAGAAAATGGCAAAATAATAATAATAATAATGTGGCAATAATTAAAAATGGTTAAACTAGTAATGTATTGAGGACAGCTGATCTAGATTAAAAGTTTGAAGTTGCATTTGATTAAAAAAATAGTAGGAATAGTTTTTGTAGAAATTAATACGGTATTATGACTGATATACGATTCAAAGAAATGTAATATAAACTACATGATATTAAACAATAAAAAAATAATAATAGAAAATTCAATATCTATATGATCAATGTTTGATTAATTATACACGTAAGATGATTTAATTATACACATAATACCAGAATAATAGCTATTTAGACATCAAAACAATATTTAATTAAAAACAAAATTGCCCATTTTTAACAAGTGCCAAAATGTGGGACACTTGCACAGAAGCGTCAATCCAGATATCTGCTTCAGATCTGCAGTTCAAAGTCTGGTACGGAGTTATCAATCGCTGGAAGCCATAAATACGGTTTTCCATCAGCGTCTCAATTCTGCAAGAGTGCAGTAAACACTTACGTGCCGCAGTTGATTGAACATCCACCACTATCTCTCCCACAATTAAAAAGAAAGTTCAGAAAACACGACACTGCACTTTCAGGGCAGCCCATTCATTCACTAGCAAAATGAAATCAAGTTCAAAGTATATATTTTTATGCTGATTTTTTTTAGATTTCGGTCTCGCGGTTTCATCATGGAAATAATAATAAAAAAAAAAGAAACATATATCCGATGTAGATTAAGCGAATTGTGTGAGAAAATGAGTTGTTGTTCGATGTTGATTCATAATCATTCTGTCCTACATACAGGGATTATTTACAGCTGTTAAATGTTTCATCTTCTCAATGACTCATCGGGCTTATATTAGTGTTAAAGTACATCTTTTCAATGACTCATCGGGCTTATATTAGTGTTAAAGTAGATATTGTAAAACGGCTGATATTATTTGGAAAAAGTATGCTGTGTAATAACATTGGTTTCAAAAATGAGAAAAAAACCAGGAAAAATGTGATTGGGAAATTTTTTTATTGAAATTTAACGAAACTTGGCAGAAACAATCAATAGTACTTTATTTAGGCACAGAAGTAACAGCAATGTGTTTTTATATCTTGAAAATACGTATGGAAACAAATGAGGAAAAATAGTATTTGATTTCAATATGGAGTGTGACCATCTAGTGAATGTTTAATGATATTATGTTTATTCAACTGTTCAACAATGCAGCCCAATACAGTGTCAATGCAGTTCAAAGACATTGAAAAATTGCAGAGTGTGGGTTATGCAGTAGTACGTCTCGTTGGAGCATTTCAAACATCGGGTTCACGTACGAGGAATGTGCTGGCCCACCCACAATTTTCTTACGAAGGCAATACTTCACCAACCGAATTCTGTGTGCTCTACCGCAGTCGTTTTGTAGGAAGGAAGAGTTGTTCCTGTGTAAGGACGAACAATTGGGCCATGAATGTTGTCTCTATACAAATGAGAAGAAAGATGCCTCTTAGAACAACATACAGGCCAGTGTGATCGATCATCCAAAGAAAAAATGTCTGTTACATTCTCCACGTAGGACAATGGTTTCTCGGTTCCTCCAACAAACAATTTTCTTGAGTATTTTAAAATCTGGACTCAATATTAAGAAGTAAACACCTTCATTGACATGAACTGTCAACAGATATGTGTGCGCCCAATTAAAACTTTCATTTTAGTAGAGAGGTTTTACACATAATGCTATATGTCTTGAATAATAATGCTATACGTAATGTTATACGTTTATACATAATGGCCTTAAGACATAATGCTATACGTTTACACATTATACTATACGCCTATACGTTAGGAAGAATAAAAATCTACAACGTTAAGTTAAACATTTTTTGTGTCAAAAAAGTTATTATATGCGCATTAAGTGTATAATTAAATCATCTGCAAAAATATTAATGATAGACATGCAACCTTCCATCGAGAGAATTCTACGAGCAGTTAATCTGAATAACAGCCTTCCAATGACTCCTTGCAGTTACCTACAAATAGCGTCATTACTATTACTATCTCCCTATAGCTCACATATATCTTCTGTATTTGTGTCTACAAATGTAATTCATAATATATGAATCACCAAAGAGCTTCATTTTTCGAGCAATCTGGTAGATAGTGTGTCAAAGCCAAAATTGCATAGTTCAAAATTCAATATGCTGCATCCAGAGCTTCCTTGCTTATATTGGTACAATAAATATGTAGGCCTGAAAGACCATCCTTCTGTTGGGCTCAAGGAGAATTAAAAGCAGGAAATCAAACCCCTCACTTCGAAGTGTACGTTTAAAGTCACAATGACACAACTTCACGTACACCAATACAAAACCTGTAAAGAGACATCTCAACTTTAGGCACAGAAATGGGTTATGGTAAAGTAGTAATAATACAACGATGTAAATGCTCCACCTAGTGCTGAATACACCTAATTTCTTATGTAATCAAATGGTAGGAAATCCAAATTTTTGAAGATCGCGCAAACCATTCAATAGCGGTACTATATCTGATTACTGATTTGTGCAAAACAATCTGTGGAAAAACATCGCATACTTCCTGGCTGATGCGCGGACCCACAGTCTTTCGGTACACACACTCAAGAAAAGTTTTGCAGTTTTGTTTCGCTGCCATAACTACATATTTATACAATAAATTGCTATATATATTTATATCTGTGCTTCTTTCCTTCAAAAGAGCACATTGGTTTCATGGGTACCATTATGGCATCTTTGTCCTCTTCAAAAGTGTATATTGATTTTGATGGCAACAATGTACAATGGCCAGAAAAATTAAAGGAACAATTATAAAAATTCATATAACTTGAATAAATAATCGGATAAGGACAGAAAACTTACACAAGATTTTAACTTTGTCATGAAAAAAAAAAAAAAAAAAAAAAATCCACACACATAGGAATGTGAGATATCAGGAAGAAAATGAAGCATTTCTCTTACAACTTTTTGGAGATATACAGGAGAATCAATAAGATATAGCATGTGGTCACCCCTGACAACATACCTTACGATACGATAATCATAATCCACACGATAATAATAAGAATTTATATTGTATATATATATAATCTACAAATCTACTGGGTTTTAAGCTATTTTTCATTGGATTCATGAGGATCACATTCAAACTCCCACTTAATTTTCTCGACTTTCGTATTAATCTCCTTTTTTTTTTTTCGATATTTCATTTATGACTCTACGTGTTAGTCCACGAACTTGCTAAGATCGTTTATCATTATACAATGAAACTCCAGTAAGCACAATGTGGAGTGGACATAAACAGAGGTATCTAGAAGTTTCATAACTTCTTTAACCAAAAGCAGACAAATACTGTTTTTTTTATATCCATATACGAGGGGTTTTTTTTTTTCCATCTTTAACTTTAAAAGTTCCCAACTTATGACACAGTGGTAACGTGCAAGAGGTTCGAATCTACTCGGGGTGCCTGCTTTCAGAAACGAGGTTTGGCTTGGATTGTCGCTCTACGGTTTTTTTTCGCACACGAGGGCTAATTCGACCGGGACATACATTTTAACGTGGATCTGAGCCAGTAACAAAAATATGCCACCGCCAGGATTATAACCTGAATCTTATGGTACCAAAAGCGCGAGGCCTAGCCACTTGGATACCATACTTGATGGAGACTATCTGTAATGTACCTCGCATAGCCTGGTGTGTGTTTTTCTTTGTTTTCTCCATACGACTCGCAAATTAAAGCTATATTTCCCTATACGCCGTCAATTTAAATGAGAATCGTAGTTCCGAAATGTTCAGAACTACAATCCTCAAGGTAATACTCTATTCATCACCTGTCGGCGACTGTACATGAGATATATCGCTAAATAAAATTATTCATTAAGCAATATCAAGAAACTCATACCAGAACACCATGTTCACAAACGATACCGCTCGTTGCGATATATTTTAAAGGATTAAAAAAAAAAAGTGATAAAATGTTTTTTGCCGCACCAGCAGTTTTTCTTTCCACATAGCCAGTCTGAGTCGGCCAGCCCGATTTCGCTTTCGTTAATGCACCTCTGAAGCACAGGATCTGTCATCGCACTTTTAATCGCATCATCTTATCGGAAAGAGGCATTTAAAAAAATCTTCCCCGTCATTTCCCGAATCGAAGTCTTTCTCTGTTGCGTGGGGTCTGGCTGCTCTCACTTATCAGACTGACGTGAGGGATGCACCGCTCGCTTTATGGGATGACCACATAGTTTATCACCAGAAATAGTCAAAGAAAAAAAAGTAACCGATGAAACGAAAATTCATAGATTTTAAGTTTCCTCCACAGGAGAAACACCACTATTATTTCCAAATACTTTTGTTATTCAAACCTTGTATTTTCAAAACAGCACAAAGCCATGAGAAATTAAATCAAATTGCAAGAAATAAATTAAAATATTACTTTAAGATAGCTTTATCAAGAAATACGTATCTTGTAAATACTATAAAGAATGCTATTTTTGCTGTTTAGATGGATCTAAGTGGGCCTGATGGACGGTGACTGGCTCTCGGTGCCACGTACTTTTAGTCTCGGAGGTACCATGGATGTTTGTAGTGGTTCGAATCCACTTTAAACCGAAGGTTCCGGTCTAATATGACTGTTAGGCGTAGGGCTAATAGCCCTATTCCGTAAAAAGAAAACACCTACTGTCTAGAAATCTGCCAGCAGGTAGACGGCCTTGATCGACCATGGGACTGTTGCAACACTTATGATGATGATGAGGGGGCTTGTTGGCCGAATGGCTAGCGCTCTGGCGCTCGGTACCACTGGTTTCGGGTTCGTGTCCCGGCGGTGCCATGGTTGTTTGTAGTGGTTTGGAATCCACTTTAAACCGTAAGTCCCGGTCTAATAGGATCTTAGAGCGTTGCGGAGGCATTGTTACTCCGCGTCCATAGCTAATCTTCAAGCTACCCTGGGTAGTAATGAGTAACGTCGAGTGCAGCCCTTGCTCATGGCATCAAAGATCACGGTCTAAGTATTTGCCAGCTGCATTAGGAAAAAAATTAAATAAAATGATGATGACGATGATGTGAAGACAAATACACCTGAAGCACAGCGAAATCTTGCGTAAGTTTATGTGAAACATTTTTAGCATTAGCTTAAAAGAAGTGCCAGAAATTGTTTAATCAATCCAGAGACGTTATTTATGTATTTATTATTATTATTTTTTTTCATATGAAACACCAGAAGTGCCTCAGTCAGAAAAAGAAAAATCACGGGCTGCTAAAACTTGACAAATGTTTTCGACTACGTTGAATAATTCTAACCAAGCATTGCAAGAAAAAGTTTTCGACATATCAATGCTCAACCACATGTCGCAAAGAAATTTAAAAAAAAAAAACTATTTGGAAATGTTTCGAAACCAACCTCATCCGCTATAAATTGTTAATCTTTCTAACAACCACTTCTTTCGCCTGATGACGCATAGCATGTCTGAACAACACTATATTGAAGAACACAATAATTAGATTGATTCGTGGATAACTTCATAAGACGAGCCGTTCTTTCGACTAGAAATTCATTTACAGGTAGAAACATGGGCAAAAGTAGAATTTAGTGATGGACCTTGTTTTGGTTAATAATTATTTGATGTGATGTAACCATACTTCCTTCTACACACTGGCAAAAGCGACCCTTGTGGCGTTGCGTTCAGGAGAAATGATCAGTTGGATTATAGACTCTTACTCGGAGAGGAAGTATATTTCATGCACCCTGCGCGTAGCCCTTTCGGGTTAGAGTACTTCCACGAATCTATAATTATGTCTTTAAATGTCTTACATATCTTTAATTGTATGTGTGGGGCGTTTGTGCAAGTGTAAATAAAGCTGTGAGTTCTCCCAGCTGTGCCTCAAGTATCTTAACCCACTGGTTAACCACACCCATTTACAATCTGGTTGCCTGACCTGCATACTACAGCATTAATTTATTTTGTAACAAAACAAATGTCTTTTTTGAAAAAAAAAAACAGCATGAATTAAGTTTATTACATAATATAATTTCACTTAAGACGCATTATTATGTATATATACACTGAAGTGACAAAAGTCATGGGATAACAATATGCAAATTTTCAGATGGCAGTAGCATCGCGTAGAACAGGTATAAATGCGCAGTGCTTTCGCAGAGCTTTCATTTCTGTTCAAGTTATTCATGTGAAGAGGTTTTGTCGTGATGATGACCGCACGACGGGAATTAACAGACTTTGAACGCGGAATGTTAGTTGGAGCTAGACGAATGGGTCATGCTATTTCGGAAATCGTTAGGGAATTCAACATTCCCAGATCCACTGTGTCAAGAGTGTGCCGAGAGTATGACATTTCAGGCATAACATCCCACCATGGACAGCGCAGTGGTCGACCGCCTGCACTTAACGACCGAGACCGGCGACGTCTGCAAAGAGTCGTAAATTCTAACAGACAAGCAACACTGCGTCAAATAACCGCAGAAATCAATGTGGGACGTACAAGGGACTTGTCTGTTAGAACTCTGCGGAGAAATTTGGCTTTCTTGGGCTATTTCCAGCAGAAGACCGACTCGAGTGCCTTTACTGACAGAACGACATCGCTTGCAGCGACTCTCGTGGGCACGTGAGCATATCGGTTGGTCCCTAGATGAATGGAAAACCGTGTCCTGGTCCGATGAATCACGATTTCAGTTGGTAAGAGCTGATGGTAGGGTTCGAGTGTGGCGCAGACCCCACGAAGCCATGGACCCAAACTGTCAGCAAGGCACTGTTCAAGCTGGTGGTGGCTCCGTAATGGTGTGGGCTGTTTTTTCATGGCATGGACTTGGTCCTCTGGTGCGACTGGACCGAACATTGACTGGAAATGCTTATGTTCAGCTACTTGAGATCACTTGCAGCCATTCATGAACTTCATGTACCCAAACAACGATGGGATTTTTATGGATGACAATGCGCCGTGTCACCGGGCCACAACTGTTCGCGATTGGTTTGAAGAACATTCTGGACAATTCCAACGAATGATCTGGCCACCTAGATCGCCCGACATGAATCCCATCGAGCATTTATGGGACATCATCGAGACGTCTGTTCGTGCCCAAAATCCTGCACCATCAACACTTTCACAATTATGGACGTCTATCGAGACAGCACGGCTCAATATTCCTGCAGAAGACTTCCAACGACTTGTTGAGTCCATGCCACGTCGAGTTGCTGCACTTCGCCGGGCGAAAGGAGGGCCGACACGATATTAAGAGGTATCCCATGACTTTTGTCACTTCAGTGTATATATATATACAAGCAGCTACAATTTACCAAAAAAATTGCTTTGCGATCTATTTTTTTTAACCTCTATCATGTGAGTATTTGACTAGATCGGAACGGTTTCTGATGAAAAGACTATGCACTATTAAAGTTTGAAAACTGAAACTTCTTACTTTTACTTTTACGGCAAATGTGATGAGCTACTTGAAATAGAAGGGCAAAATGAAATTGATCCATGGACTGAAAATTTAACTCCAGCATCATCAAGAACTTCAAAGATTCATTGTTACTTTTGTGATTACAATTCACTTCATCTTTCAGCCGCTCTTTGCATAAAATTTACAGATAAGATTTCGTTCCATCTGATTAAAGCAATTTTCAAGCAGAGCGCGTGTAAAAATTGCGTGAGTGACTAAAATTACAAATAATAACCTCAAAAGCATTTATAAATATTGAATCTTAACACAATCAAATTTTAAATCATTTTTTAATGTGCGGTTCTCAAACGGGCTCCTTTAAGGCAATGCTCCTCAAACATTTTTCATTGGCGAGCCCTTTTCAGTTTAAAAATTTTAAACAAATCACACGATTGATGCACAAAATATATAAAAAGAACATTATAAGAAATTTATATTTTATTATATAATTTGAATAAAACCTCTTTTATTAATTACAGAATTAAATACTGAATAAAAGTAAGTTTAGTATCGAAAATAATAATGTAATTAGATGTGGTTGGTTTGAGATAGTTGAAGCACAGGTTGGAGAACTAAGAGCTTTATTTACACACGCACAGACACCACACACATACAATTAGAGACATACAATATTTAACACATTTAAAGACAGATAATTATAGGTGCGTGGTAAGATTCCACTTCTTAGCTGAAACTCGGATACGCGCAGGGTGGACGAAATATACTTCCTCTCTGTGTGAGAGTCTGTAAGACAACTAATGTCCAAGGTTGCACTTCACTATATTTCCTCTCGGGGTGAGAGACTGTAGATCAACTAAACGTTTCTCAAAAGTAGCGCATGTTTGTGCATGTTACTTCCTCTTGGATGATAATCTGGAGTCCAACTGACCATTTCTTTTGAACGCCACATGGGGTGTTCTTGCCTGTGTATGGGAGGAAGCACGTTACAAGGGAAAAGAGAAATTTTGTTTAATAAAAAGGTATCAAAATAGACAAATTTTAATCAAAAAAGGGGCAATTTTGAAAATTTTTGTCGTGAACTCCCTGCAGGTCATGACCTCAACTTTAAGACCCCCTCCTCAAAGGCCCCAGATGCCTTCTTAACCCTTAAGACGAACATAATTAAAAGTTGCACCCCATATAAAAGAAAGCAAGATAATAAACAGCATTTTAGAGGGAACACATATATGTATATGTAAGTATTCAAAAATCAAATGTTAATGATTTATTTTAAACAATATACATACATTTAAGCTAAATTACAAAAATACTATTTTAATTAGAATTGAATGAGAACAATGCGATTGCATTCGTATCAAACCTAGTGCTTGTGAAAATATTTGCTTAGATAATTAAATAAATTCGATTTTTATATTTTATTGTATTAATGTAAAAATTAATAAACAATATTTATATAAGTTAATATTAATTAACAATATTTAAATAGTGTTCATATATTTATATTATTAATGATATTTATATTTAAAATTATACTAATATAAAAAAAATTATTCTAGACACATATTTAGTTTTTTGTATGTATTCCATGTATAGAATTTAATAGATCGATAATCGAAATAAAAAAAAAAGGCACTAATATCACTATATAAAATAATATCTACTCCAAGTACCAGCAAGTTAAATCTGTAGTCTAGAAAGGTGCATTTCAAGTTAAATTTAGACAGCATAGAACTCTTTAAACCGCCAGAAAATGTTGGGAAAAAATCATATAATCAGAGCTAGTTGTTATTTTTAAGCTGGCAAGCAGTTAATTACTTTCTTTTCAGCTCGAATTTAATAGTAATCTCCCATCCGTGTCCCTATACCATATATTCTTATTTCATTTCTCTGAAATAAACAACAGTCAATATCTGCAACAATGTCTGTTAATACATCAAACACTATTTTCATTACTTTGAACAAAAATATTGTTCTTCATATCTGAATGGGGAGTGAATAAATAAAACAATTTTAGCTTCTGTTGCTGCCTTATTTAAATCAATGCCGATTGATTATAATCAATCAATCAATCTCTTATTCAAGCTTTTTGCTAATCTTTACAAAACGAACAAAAACACCAACAACTGAAATATTCACGAAAAACTTTTTCTATAAAAAGAATTTTAATATTACTTTGTTGTTGTCTTATTTAAATTAACGGCGATTGTTTATAATCAATCAATCAATCAATCTCTTATTTAAATTAATTTTTATTTAAGCTTTTGCTAATCTTTACAAAACGAACAAAAATACCAGCAACTAAAATATTCACCAAAAGCTTTCTATAAAAAGAATGTTACATTGTTACTCAAAACTCTACACGCACACCACTTTAAAACTTAATTCCTCTTCATCAACCCTTTCACCCCGATCTTAATTCCCGCGGCTTCTGTTTCCGCCCCCTTCCCCGGGGTGGTCTGAACCGGATTGTGTAAACAGGCCCGCTTCCCTTGTTCTCCATTGTCGGCCTTCATTGGTGGAGGAGGAAGTATACGACTGGCCCCGCCTCGATCCGATAGGGTGTTGACGGGTCCGCCGACTCGTCTCTCTCTCTCTCTTTTGCTTTTTCTCCTCATCTCAAGGATGCTCCGCGCTCTGATAGCGTTGCTGGGTTGCCACGTTATGGCGTTGATCGCTCATTTGGCGACTCTTGCCTAAAAGGAAAAAAATTGTTATTGCTGAAATATACGTAAGCATTAGTATAATAAACAAATCTAAATACACAATAAAATTTAAATACCAGATCTCTTGTATTAATTCTACTAATAGTGGTATGAACGAAAAGAATTGAAAATACAATAATTGATAGAATATTTATGAATTTATAACGGATAGTATATTAAACAAGCAACATTGAAAACGGTAACAAATCCAATTGTAAATATCTTAAACAAATAACATTGTAAACAGCAACAATTCCAACTGTATGTATCTCATATTGCCATACATATACACATATATATGCGTATGCAATTTTTTGACCATGTTATAGATATCTCTGGCATTAAAATAATATGCACTGTTTTGTCTGCAAAACATTATGATTTAACATGAAACAAATATTAATTGTAATATCGAATTTTTAGAATTTTTAAAAACTAATGAAAAAGTAGATAAATTATAAAATTGGTCAAATGACGTTAGTTTTGTGTGTACCACAACAATAGTAACGTATAAATGGGGGCCTGCGTTGCAGTCACAAATTTCAGTAAGGAGGACACACAATAGTGGCTGTAACAACATCGTTTCCAATTGTCATATATGTACTGTGTGACGCACAAAATCTCTTATGTGATAAAAAAAAAAAAAAAAAAAAAAAGAGAATTTTGAATTTTTTTGTTATTTGTTTTACATGTGTATAACTTAATCAATTTTAATTCGCATTTTGCATGAATTTTATGAAACAAAGTTTAACCAAGATGATGCAGACTATTGTTATTTTCAAAGAAGAATATTTTAAGAATACTTGTGAAAGAGGTTTTACGTCATAAACGTGGAACTAATAATATCAAAAATGTATTACTTAGTGTATTAATAAATTCATAGAGTTGTTTAAAATTATTTATATTTTGATGTGGTTATTTTAATAATGTGTAACAGAATCGTGAATTTTTCAGTTCAAGTAGGAAATTTAACAGATTATTGTAGATAATTTTTATAACATTATTGCCTTAAAACTATCGACAGCAAAGACTTGTGGATTTCAAGAATGGTTCTTTATTAATAAAAATTTCTACTTCCAAAATTAATTAAATTTCTGTAATGTAAAACGATCACAACTTGATAACTTAAAAATTTTCATAATCACTGAAATAATTTTAATTACTATGACGTTTTAGACAAGTTATGTACTATTTTAATATACATCTTTCTCATATTTCTAAGCAAAAAAATATTAAAAATTAAGTTACTACACACAGATACACATATAAAAAAAATGAAACACTAAAGTTGTTATCTTTTTAAATAACCCTTTAATAAAATGAAATAAAATAAATAAAAATATAATATAAAAAAAAAAAAAAAAATATAATATAAAAAAAAAAAAATTATTAAATAAATTTATTTATAAAAATAATTGCATTAAAAAAAGAAAATATTCAAAATAATATGCAAATCGTATTCTGTAATGCATAAAAATTATATACATTTGTATAATTTTAGCATCTTAACGAGTGGCCTTTTCAGTTCTTTAATATAAGTATATTATTTATATGAAATCCCTCTAAAAATAAATACTTCGAAGATAACATAAAATAATGTTGAATAGGTATTGAAAAGTGGATCGTATAAATGTGTTTTATTTATAAATATATTTCTATCTTGTTTCTAATTATATAGTGATAAGTGCAACATAATCAGGTTCACACCTTAAGCACTGATACTTCAGTTTAATCAATAAACATGACGCCAAGCATAAACCGTCAATATAAACAATTATATAAGAAAGTAATCATTGATAAGAAATGATGGAAAACTCCATCATCTTTGTATCTTAAATATTTATATTTCGCTTCATACGAAATTTGGTTTTACAACCCATAAAGCAAAAACCTGTGATAGTGAGTGCATTTTTTATCATTGTCTAAATTTAATAAATGATTCTTTATTTATATGGTGGAAACTAATTTCTATATTTAATTACTTAATTTTTGTTGTTGTTATACTCATTGTATATTTCGTTTCTAGAATAGGTGATATCTTTGTTATAAAGTAATAACTGCATACTAACTATATTGAGAGTTTTTATCAATAGCAACTTTTCATAAAACTTACCAAAAGCTTAAAATTTCATTGAATTATATAAATAATGTCAATTTAACAATTAATTAAAATTTTGAGAAATTTAAAAACTTTTCCCAATATGTTTTTAATATTCATTTATCATAATAATTAAAATTAAAATGCCTGATATTTACAATAACAAAATTCAAATTTAAGGATATGTGTATCATTTACGCAATTATCATATAAATATTTTTCTTGAAATAAAAAAAAAAAAAAGAATAATTATTACTTGATAATAAACTGTATCGGACACTGCACACTGCATTTATTTGAATAATCTTATCCTTTTTGTTATAGCAGATAATTTAAAGCTAATTATATTGTATAATATTTTAATCTTATCAATGTCACTTGACATACAAGTAATTAAATTCAGTTCTTCAATTGAATTACGATGATTAAAAAAATCTTTATAAAGAAATGATTGATTGAAAAAGAAATATCCTTTTTATAGTATGCATCGATTTTATTATTTTATAGTTATAAGGTAAAAACTACATATTTTAAATGTAGTCAAGTAATTTGAATAAATTTTGTCTATTTATGATAGTAAATAATTGAAAATTAATTTATATTGTAGAATATTTTAATCTTAATTGACTTGTTGAATTATGATGTTAATATTGTTTGATTTAAAAAGAAACTTTTTTTTATAACATGTGAGTAGGTATACATCCTATATTATTTAAATGGGTAAAAAAAAAAATTTTTGATATTTTTTTTGTTTAAACGTTAATTGAAATAATTATTCAATTTAAAAATAATGAATCATTGTTTTTATCCACAACGAAACTGAAAAATAGGCGCGTAATATATATAGTATTGACACACTGAAATCGGTTTACAATTGAGTGATGATGAAATATTACATAAACACTAAAGGATACTTTAATTCTTGATTGCCAGACAGCGTTAAGTTTTGTTTTAAAAGTACATAGGTTGGGTGTTTTTAAAGTCCTTCAAATTCTAATGAAAGGTTAAACAATGGAATATCATACGAATATAGTTAAATAATAAAGTAAATAGCTAAAAATTGAAAAACATTTCCAATTATGTTTTTATTTTATTTTATTTAAATTTATTGAAGGTTAGGAGACAAAATTTGTTAGAAACATTATAGTATGAATAAGTACTTTTTTACTTATTTCAAATCTAAGTTTTAAGTCTGTTAACTATAAAAACAGTGGTCGTTGGCAAACATTTATTTAAACAAATTAATTACCTATTTTAAACGATCACTAAAAACTTGCTTCAATTTAAAATTACATTCAATAAACACGATATGGTTGCTACTAAACGTAATAAAATGAGCAAATTTATTAGGACCAATGTATATTTGTGGAAGCATATATATGTTGATAATATATATTTATTATATATTATATATTAATTATGACAATATTTATTTCAACCTATATACATTATGTTATAAGCAATATATTTCCAGAAATCGCTTTTGGTCTTGGTTTATTACAAAAATGGAATCAAATAAAAAAGAAAATAATCAAATCAATCGAATTTTAAGTAGCAAATCCTTTTTATTTAATTTTTATAATAACACATTATTTATTATATATAATATACATGTAATCTTTAATTTTTTTTTTTTTCGTGTGCAAAATATGAATATATGAGATCTTCGGGCTTCAGATGTCTGTGTATTTCTTTAGATGGAAAAACAAGAGGAAATTTAATGGACACTTTTTTTAACCTACCAATTGGTGTATTGTAGGAATTAGGCATTTGGCCTTCAAATGTTAAAATAAATAAAGATAAGAAAATACAATTTTTATAAACCAATAATGGATTCTAAATTATGGCAATATAACAAAAGTTTAATTAATAATTTAAATGTGAAATATTAGTATCATCATATTAAAATATCCCTTAAAAACCGTTTTATAAATATAATTCGAATCAAAATTTTTTATACAATGATTTAAAAGTTAATAGCCACATCTAATTATTCACCATTACCAGTACTGTGATATTGTCAAGATTCAAACATTATGTATCATAAATTTACTTTAAAATGAAATTGAAACTTTTAATAATTGAATTTTTTTTTTTGAAAATTTTAATATTTATACCTCACTCGCGATGAAATGAGAAACAACTAGCTGCGAGAAATATATTTTTAGCTCGTAACTGCGGTTAAGTTTTTACCAAGAAAGCTGCATCAAACAACCAGAAAAAAGAATAGCCTAGTTGTAAAACGAAATTCCATCTCAAATATTGAATGAATCTAGGAGCTAGAACTAAAATTATAATGATTGATATTATTAAAAATTAGTTTTAAACCTGTGTTATAGAAGTAATTTAAAATTATAGAAAACATTAAAAAATTATCTTTTTCAAGATTGTATATCTAACACATTCCCTCTTAGAGAGACAGCCTGGTAAATATTGAATATGCTATATATCTGCCATTTTGTGGTAAATAGCTACAGCTCAAGATACCAGGGCAATGAAAACGTTAATTAGCTAATGGAGATTTAAATATATTGAATTAATGTAAGAATTTTTTACTTTCTACATATATCTCGTACTATATCTATTTCATTAAGACTTACTACATATATATATATATATATATATATAATCGTTTTTAGAAAGAACAATACAGCTCAGAAAATATTTTTTTTCTAAAGAAAATATTTTCGTATTCCTAGCATTTTTTTTTAATCTTAAATTGTTATAGTAATTTTGATTTTTTATTCAAAATATTTATTATTAACAACAGATAAAAACTGGTTTGATTTTTCATCTTCAAATTAAAAGTTTTTCAATATTAGGTTGAAACTTGTAAGTGTCTTGTAAATATTGGCTGAGTGTATCATGAACTGTGTATTTATTGTAAACCAATATAGTTGTTGAAATGTAACCATTGCTAGGCAACGAATGTTTTTTTTACTGCAAACGTAATTAATTGTTTAAATGTTTATGCTCTATTTATTTAATATGTTTTCAAAACGTTATGTATTTTCAGAAATAGCATAAATATTAATACTTTTTAATACTTTATTAATAAATATTTGTTACTAACCTGCCACTTAATAATTAATCAAAGATCTAGTTTAAATTTACTTTTAATTAACACTCACTAAACATTAACATTCACTAAATTCACTTCAATTTTAGGTTTTTTCATATTATTTTAATTAACTGTCTATTTGACTATAATATTTTTTTTATTTTCTTAAAGATTACTTAATTTTTTTCTGAAGAAAAAATTATCTATGTACTGACCCTCTTTATTTAGAAGATGTTAAATCATCTCCAGAGTGTGAGAAATACTTCGTTTATAAACGGGAAAATCTGTTATGACACTTGTATGAAAATAAAAAAATAAATAAATTCACTTTATTAAAATGTAAACAAATAATAATAATGAAATAAAATATTTATTTTAACACATTGAATCTTGCATTAATTACAGTGACACAATGAGTTTTTTTAAAAAAAGTGCGGTTTTTAAATAAAAAGAGAAAAAGTAAAAAAAGAAAACATAGCATGGTGAAAAACCATTTCGTACCAATCTTTGGCACCTGCCACGCTAAAAAGGCAAAAAAAAAAAAAAAAAAAAATTTCAATTCTTTATTGAAATGTAAACAAATAATAATAATTCAATAAAATATTTATTTAACGTATTGAATCTTGCATTAATTACAGCGACACAGTGAGTTTTAAACGAGCTTTAAAAAAAAAAAGTGCGATTTTAAATAAAAAGAGTGAAGGAGAAAGAAAGTAAAAAGAAAAAATCGCATGGTGAAAAACCGTTTCGTACCAATCTTTGGCACCTGCCAAAAAAGGCAGCAAAAAAAAAAAAAAAAAAAAAAAAAAAAAAAAAAAAAAAAAAAAATTTTCAATTCTTTATTGAAATGTAAACAAATAATAATAATTAAATAAAATATTTATTTTAACGTATTGAATCTTGCATTAATTACAGCAACACAGTGAATTTTAAACGATCTTAAAAAAAAAAAGTGCGATTTTAAATAAAATGAGTGAAGGAGAAAGAAAGTAAAAAAAAAACATCGCATGGTGAAAAAACCATTTCGTACCAATCTTTGGCACCTGCCACACTAAAAAGCAGCAAAAAAAAAAAAAAAAAAAAAAAAAAATTCAATTCTTTATTGAAATGTAACACAAATAATAATAATTAAATAAAATATTTATTTTAACGTATTGAATCTTGCATTAATTACAGCGACACAGTGAGTTTTAAACGAGCTTTAAAAAAAAGTGCGATTTTAAATAAAAAGAGTGAAGGAGAAAGAAAGTAAAAAAAAAGCATCGTATGGTGAAAAAAACCGTTTCGTACCAATCTTTGGCACCTGCACTAAAAAGGCAGCAAAACAAAAAAAAAAATTTCAATTTTTTATTGAAATGTAAACAAATAATAATAATTAAATAAAATATTTATTTTAACATATTGAATCTTGCATTAATTACAGTGACACAATGAGTTTTAAACGAGCTTCTTAAAAAAAAAGTGCGGGTTTAAATAAAAAGAGTGAAGGAGAAAGAAAGTAAAAAAAAAAAAAAAAGCATGGCATGGTGAAAAACCATTTCGTACCAATCTTTGGCACCTGCCAAAGGCAGCAAAACAAAATTTAAGAAAAAAATTCAATTCTTTCATTGAAATGTAAACAAATAATAATAAATTAAATTAATTAATTAAATAAAATATTTATTTTAACATATTAAATCTTGCATTAATTACAGCGACACAGTGAGCTTTTTAAACGAGCTTTAAAAAAAAGTGCGATTTTAAATAAAAAAGAGAAAAAGTAAGAAAGTAAAAAGAAAACATGGCATGGTGAAAAAAACCATTTTTCGTACCAATCTTTGGCACCTGCCACAACGAAAGGCAGCAAAAAAAATTTAAAAAAAAATTCAATTCTTTATTGAAATGTAAACAAATAATAATAATTTAAATAAAATATTTATTTTAACGTATTAAATCTTGCATTAATTACAGCAACACAGTGAATTTTAAACGAGCTTTAAAAAAAAAAAAAAAGTGCGATTTTAAATAAAAAGAGTGAAGGAGAAAGAAAGTAAAAAGAAAACATCGCATGGTGAAAAAAAAAAACCATTTCGTACCAATCTTTGGCACCTGCCATAAAAAAGAAAAAAAAAAAAAAAAAAAAAAAAAAAAAAAAAAATTCAATTCTTTATTGAAATGTAAACAAATAATAATAATTAAATAAAATATTTATTTTAACGTATTAAATCTTGCATTAATTACAGCGACACAGTGAATTTTAAACGAGCTTTAAAAAAGTGCGATTTTAAATAAAAAGAGTGAAGGAGAAAGAAAGTAAAAAAGAAAACATCGCATGGTGAAAAAAACCGTTTCGTACCAATCTTTGGCACCTGCCATACAAAAAAAAAAAAAAAAAAAAAAAAAAAAAAAAAAAATTCTTTATTGAAATGTAAACAAATAATAATAATTTAAATAAAATATTTATTTAACGTATTAAAAATCTTGCATTAATTACAGCGACACAGTGAGTTTTAAACGAGCTTTAAAAAAAAAAAGTGCGATTTTAAATAAAAAGAGTGAAGGAGAAAGAAAGTAAAAAAAAAAAAAAGCATCGTATGGTGAAAAAAAACCGTTTCGTACCAATCTTTGGCACCTGCCATACCCAAAAGGCAGCAAAAAAAAAAAAAAAAAAAAAAAAAAAAAAAAATGCAATTCTTTATTGAAATGCAAACAAACAATAATAATTAAATAAAATATTTATTTTAACATATGGAATCTTGCATTAATTACAGCGACACAGTGAGTTTTAAACGAGCTTTAAAAAAAAAAAAAGTGCGATTTTAAATAAAAAGAGAAAAAGTAAGTAAAAATAAAAAAGAAAACATGGCATGGTGAAAAACCATTTCGTACCAATCTTTGGCACCTGCCACACTCGAAAGGCAGCAAACAAAATTAAAAAAAAAAAAAAATTCAATTCTTTATTGAAATGTAAACAAATAATAATAATGAAATAAAATATTTATTTTAACATACAGAATCTTGCATTAATTACAACGACACAATGAGTTTTAAAAACGGGCTTTAAAAATAAGTGCAGTTTTAAATAAAAGAGAAAAACTAAAAAGAAAACATCGCATGGTGAAAAAAAACTATTTCGTACCAATTTTTAGCACCTGCCATACTCAAAAAGGCAGCAAAAAACAAAATAAAAAAAATTTCAATTCTTTATTGAAATGTAAACAAATGATAATAATTAAATAAAATATTTATTTTAGCATATTCAATCTTGCATTAATTACAACGACACAATGAGTTTTAAACAAGTTAAAAAAAAAAAAAAGGGAGGTTTAAATAAAAAGAGTGAAAGGAGAAAGGAAGTAAAAAGAAAACATGGCATGGTGAAAAAACCATTTCGTACCATTTTTTGGCACCTGCCACACTAGAAAGGCAGCAATAACCCTAAAGACCGAGCCAATGGGTGTGGAGTGGGAAGGAGGGGAAGAGGCTAAGTTACGTTTCGTCATCTCCGGAGAGATAGAAAGTGTGATTTAAGAGATACTAACCCAAGAGATTCGGAGAGGAAGAACTTCGGAGCGTTCGGTGGAAAGGCAGGGAAAAAGCGAAAAAGGATGGACACTTCACATATCCAGTTCCCCCCATTGCGTTGTTAGGTCACGGTTTCACCCATGCGCTGCTGCACAAATAATGTTTGATGCTGCTGCTGATTTCGGTTTTCCACGCCATCTCGGTAAGCTGTCATGGGATATTCAGTTACTGAAGTAATCGCTCTGATTTGAATGTGTGTCGCATCTGTATGACATTTTAGCAGGTAAACATCTGTTTTTGCATTGACCTTGAATCTCATCTTTTATTTTAAAATCTATTAATCTGCATATACAAATTAATTCTTTACCATACTTTGAAAGTTTTTGGATTTTATCAGAATACTGTTGTGTTTCCATCAGTATTGATTGATTAGCATAAGCCAATGTTTGGATTTTATTTTGATTATTGGATACGATGACTCTCGATGAACTGAATATCCAGTATTGTAGAAACACGCCGAGCAGCAACCAGAAGGACGCAATCTATGAAGAGTCCAATAACGGTGGGATAAACAATACCTCTCCCGTCCAGAGTTATATTTTCAACAACATGCAAAACAACGAGCGATTGTCTTCCTGTGCGGAAATTGCTTCAGAAGATGACGACAGAAATAATGCTTACAGAATGTTCAACAATATGTTCCAAAGACCTCCCACAACGCAGTGTTTTAAAAATGAAATGCAATATGATGATATGCAGACTTACGTAACTTCGTCATTTCGTCAAACATTAATTCCTGAAAAACCAATGGAAAATCAGCCTGAAATTGCAGCTACAAATATCAAGCTGGAGAAATATTCTCAAATGGTTACGAATAATGGAACTGAAGCAGTTCAAGAAATGATCCCTCTTGATCATCACAATCGAGATTCATCAGAAAGTATTTCCACAAAGGAGGAAATATGTGTTGTTGACAGTGACAGAGGTACAGACAAAACAGAAGAAGAAATAGTGCCGAAGGAGAAAGAGTATGGATCCACCAAAAAATCAGGCTCTGGTATGAGAAAGCTGGAAAAACCACCTTATTCATACATAGCCCTTATTGTTATGGCAATACAAAGTTCTCCAACGATGAAGCTGACATTAAATGAAATATATGAATACTTGCAGTCAAAATTTTCCTTCTTCCGTGGCGAGTACAAAAAGGTTGGAAAAACTCTGTCAGGCACAATTTATCTCTTAATGATTGTTTCATCAAGCTTCCAAAAGGTGTCGGTCGCCCTGGCAAAAGGTCATTATTGGACAGTTGACCCAGCCAGCGTCACAGTGTTTCAAGACGGCTCATCAAAGAGAAGGCCAAGAGGTTTCAAGAGGAGATGTCACATACCAGACATGCAAAGATACTCCATGTATTATGCAGGTGGTATCCCCAGTCCCCCTATGATGGGATTTGATATGATGAGTCAAGGAAATGTGCCGTGTGGACCTTTGCAACAAACTGCTCTTGCAAATTTGCTTCAACCCTACCAAGCGGAATCCAATGACCTGTTAGGGAAAAGAAATCCACGGTTAACAGTCAGAAGAAAGTGTGGAATGTCTTTCCATCCATGCTATTATCAAAACTCTTCTCCAAGTGGTTCAGTAATTGGCTATGAAGGACTAAACCAACACAATCCTGGTGTACCCCCTGTCACGATGGGGGCTATTAGTACAAATATGGCAGGACTGCAACCGTACTTTTCATCCAGTGAACAAATGATGATGACTGGAATTCCATCCAATCCGCAGCATTATGGTTATTCCATGAGCAACAACAATTCAGCACTTAACATTAATCCATCTGGGATGGTGACAAGCAGTCACTACATGTCCAGTTGCGCGGTCGCAGGTGCGACGACCTCTCCGCTCAATTCACCCGCAACGGGATCAGACTTCGGCGGGGTGGCCACTACGGCTCCTCCATCCTTGGCTTACGGAGCAAACGCAAGTGATCAGAATCCGGTGGTGGCTTCGTGGCCGGTACTCAACGGCGTATCATCAGCGGCAGATGCGTACATCAAGCAGTCCCCCTCTAAGTCCAACAAGTAGCGCGGGTTCTATTTCGCCGAATATTATCACCCCAGGTACACCACAAGCTGAAGGAATAAATTATTCCACGACCGGTCCAGAACAAGTTTGCCAAAGAATTATGGGCAGCGATTCTACAGAAATGCAAGTGTCAGGTAAGGGTAGATTCTTTAATATTAGTCATTTTTGATTAATAGTTTTGATTTATCTATTTTCTGATAAATTTATTAAAACTAAAAAATAAACACGTTTCATAAAAAAAATTGTTTTCTTACTTTAAATAATAGTAAAATTTTAATAAATATCCCATTTTGATATTCAAATTGTTAAACTAATTTTTAGAGCTTATAAATTGCAGTGGAAGATCAATTTTAATCAAAGTAATTTCTTTCTCAAATTTAAAAGTGACAAAATAAAATAATCTGTTGGCATCTTTGTTTATTTTTAAATAAGAAATGCTAAAATTACCAACTACGTTTGAAATAAACTTCCAAAACCCAAGAAATTTGTTAAATAATTGCATGAAAAATCATTAATGAGTAAACTTATGATGGGTTTTTAGTATTACAATTTTTCAGTTATAGATAATATTAAATATAAATCTAAATGACAAGATTATATATTCCTAAGTTATTGCAATTTGTTTTTGAATAATGCTATGCATATTTTTTTTATTTTTAAATTTTAATAATATGTTTTATGTCAAATTATCTTACAAAAAAAAATCTATTTGAAAAGTGTTTTTTTTTTCCCTCCAAATAGGTTAATTTTATTATGCATTATTAATAATAATAAGGTTTTTAATTTTGAATCATTTTATAACACAAAATTAAAATGTTTTAAGACTTCATTTGCTTTGAAAAATAGGTTTTGCTTAAATTATTATTATATTTATAAGAAAATAATATTGTTATAACTAACTAGTACATTCAAAGTAAAACAATAATTTTTGACTAAATTTAATTCCTATTAATAATTTGATTTTTAAGAAAAATCGATGTTTGGCAGTATAAGAAAATGTGAATTAAATGAAAATCATGTCTGATTATATAATAAATTGCATTCATACATAAACAAAACATATACAAATTTGGAAAATATACAAAACTATATTAATTATCTTTTTATTGTGATTATTTTAAATTTTCCTAGAATGTAAAATTTTTTTTTTTATTATAAACAATTAAAAATCAAATGAGAAAATTTTTAATTGAGTTTAAACATTTAAATAAAATTTTAGTGTTTCTTTTGGTGTTGTTTTTGGAATAAATTTAAGTGGATAAAAATTTATTAATTTGTCAGGAATGGTTTTGTTCTATGACCTTTATTTCAGTTTTTATTTTGAAAATATTATTCTAGATACAAAGTAAGTAAAAAAAAAAAAAAAAAAATAGAACAGATTTGCCATTTGTAGTATGCTGTTCTTATTTCAAATACCAAGGAAATTTGATGATATTTGTTGCAACTAATTATTAAGTCTGCATTTATTGATTGATAAATTTAAAAAAAAATATTAAATTAGAAAATTTACATATATTCTTATAATTTTAATAAATTTATGCTTTGAATTTATTATTTTTTGGAACATAAAGGACAAAAAAATTAATTATTTCATTTTAATTTACGATATGAAAAGAAATAATAAATTAAAATGAAAAGGAATTCTTAAGTTGAATAATACATAGAATAATATAAATAAAACACAAGTGTTTGTTTATTATGTATAAAAGTGATTGGAAATAGATGAACAAGATTAATTTATTGTATTGAAATAATTTTCAAGTTTCCATTACAATATTTTAATCATTATTTTCATAAATTTTTTAAAATTATTTTTAATATCTTAAAGTAGATTAAATTAATAAAATCATACATTTGATTTTGATGTACATTTGATTGTATTTTTTTTAATTTTTAATTGTCAACTTACATTGTTATTTTGCTCTTTTCCTTTTAAAAGCAGATTTCTCACTATTAGAATCTAATTTTTCATTATTAGAAAATGATATAGCTATTAGAATATGATAATTTTAACTTAATAATTTCATAAATAGCATATATGTTATGTTATAAATTATATTTAAACCTTTAATTAATAATGTATTAATTGACAAACCAATATATATGGAGGACAATTTCAAATGAAACAAACGATAATTATATAAATTATTTATAAAAAGTCAAGAAATTAAAAATAATAATTTTATAAATCATTAAATAAATTATAGTATTTATCTAGTTAAATTGAATAATTACTTTAATAGTTTAATTATTCAATTTTATAACTGAACAATTCTAAATCAGCAAAATATTAATTGGGTTTGCTGAATGTTCTTTAAAAAATTCACATAATCTACATGAATAAATGTTAAAATAACTTTATTTTAAAAAAAAAAAAATTATACATCAAAATGTAATATTTTAAAAATAAATCACTTATTCAAACATCTTAATCATATTTGAATAAATATTTGATAGAAGTCACATTTTAAAAGCATTTATAAAAATAAGTTTCTTAATTATTGTTGGTATAATATAACAAAATAAATTAATTATTTACTAAATTAATTGGAAAATATATAATGATATGCTAGTAAATAAAAGTAAATTATTTCAAACTAAACACTATCATAAAATAACATTTGTTAGAAATTAATTTCTTAGACCGGTCTGAATATTATAATGCATTTATTGCGCTAAAATTTTATTTTTCTTCTTAAAAAATAATAAATATTTGTTATAAAGCTAGAGATACTTTTACGTTCTATATTTTAGTTTGAAATTAATTTAATTTTGTTTTTAACTAATTTCAATATCGCCTTAAATGAAAAACTAATTTAAACACATTTAGTAATATTGAAAGAAATATATATTTTATTATTTCGATAATATAAACAGATAATCGCAATAAAATGGTATGATGCAAAAAAGAGAACAAAATTATTATTAGGACTAATCTTTTAATATGTTAGCCCTGATAGAACCTTTCATAATAAAATTTATTCATGTAAAACTGACACATTTAGGTTATTTTGAAAAAAATAAAATAGAAAATTGAATGAAATGAATATTTTATTTTTCCTTATATAAAAAATAACACAATAATAAATGTACCTTATAATTAGGTAATTAAAATAAAATATTTTCATTATTTTTAATAGTAATGCTTATTGTATGCAATTTTGTTGTGTTTCTTCGGGTTTTTTTAAATTTTAAATTTTTATTTTTTAAAGAAGAAGAAGAAAGAAAACAGATTCAAAATCGATTAATACTATCGACTTTTCTTCTTATATAGTTACAGTTAATAAATATATGTTTGGTCAATCACAATAAAATGACGTTGTGCAAAAAAAGAATTATTATTATGGCTAACCTATTAATACGTTAGCCCTGATTTGAACCCTTTATAATAAATTAGTAATATAATATAATATAATAATTATTAACATATTATAATTATTCTTCTAGAAAACAGATTCAAAATCGATTACAATATTTTCGACTTTTCTTCATATAAAACTTTTTTATAATTTTTGCAGATTTAAAAATAAAGAGAATTCGGTACTTACGTATTAACGGCGTATTAACGGTACCTTGGCGGTTTTTAAGTGTCGCCAATCTTTATTATTTGGAATAAAAATATTTTGAAAGCGTTTTTGATTTTAAATGAAGTGTTTCATATATATTTTATTATTTGGAACAAAAAATTTTAAGTGTAGATTGGCGCCAAATCTGTAGCTGCGGTTGGGCGTGTGCTTTTTATTGGCGCAACTGTCGTCGAGGTACCGTTAATACGTAAGTACCGAGAATTCTGTAATAGTTAAGTTTTTTTTTTTTTTTTTATTTTTTTTTATTTCCAATGGCAGATTATGAACAGTTGCAAAAAGAACAACGAAAAAAAAAAAAAAAAACATACAACAAAATATGCTGAAACAGAGTTCATAGTTAAGTTAATTATTGCAACCAAAGAATGATTTACAATTTTTTTTTTAATATTAAAATTACTATTTTCAATGGAAATAGTATTATGATAAAATTAAAAAAATATTTTCATACTGTGGAATGTAGGGGCATAATATAAACGTTAAAAATCGTAAATTAAATTTTATAAACTTTGCATAACAATGCTGAAAAAAAGAAATCTGTAATTTTTCCTATATATATATTTGGCACGACTTCTGAACGTGTTTTAAAATGCATGTCATGGAGTTCATAAGGCCATAGAAATCCAGTTCAGGGACTTATCAATCAGATACGTTATCAGATTTTTAAGGCTGATTGTGAAAAATTCGATAGTTATACAACGAAAATAAAGTCTTCCCACTGAACTAATTTTCAGCTGACATGCCTTTTATGGTTTGCAGATGTGTTCGCTTTTAAATTTAGGTTTAATAGTATTAAATTGGGTCTATATTTTTCTTTCAAAACCTTTTATCTTCGATTCGAACATTGAAATTATCATTTATAGAATTTATAATTACAATTTCACATTGAATTCGAATAAATAAATTCATAAAATAGAATTTAAAAAATATTAATTAATTTATATTGCTGTAACGAATCAATTATTTTAATACTTTAAAAAAAATGATTTATTTAGAAACAATAAAAATAATTAAAAATTAACACTGAAATTTATTTATAAATTATATCACACATCGTGGATTACGTATTTAGAATAAATAAGTTATTTTAAATTATTTTCTAAAGATTATTTTTATTTTTACAAATCAGTAAAGAATTATAATCAATAAGATACTATTTTTTTCTGACAATTATTAACAAAATACTTAAATAATATTAAAATTAATTTTTGCACAAAGCATGTAATCTAAATTTCAAAATAGTAATAACAAATTATTCTGATGCTTAAAAATATGGCACATTTGGGGTTTGCTACCTACAAAATAGTTTTAAACTGTGATTGTGATTTTTTTAGTCTTAAACAATTAAATCCAAAATTTTTTAACAACAAAGGTTAGAAAGGACCCAGAATTTCAAATAAATTATAAGTGCTTTTCGATTTACATCGTAATCGCGTTTACAATATTCTACAACCCTGAATAAAAAAATTTATTTAGTTTTGTTTCTTACATAAACACACATAATTTTGTATACTTAACCACACCATCGGTATAAGTTAAGCAATATAGCACCATATTAAGAAAATTTATTAATGTGTGATTGTAACATTGTTATACAATTAGGCTAGTTTGGTTGAAAATAAGATATTGTTTTTTCTCATTATAATTTTTGTTTCTTTTATTATGCCTTTTAAATTACAAAAAAACAAAATTTAGACGGAATATTCCATATTAAAAAGACCGAAAATATTTTTTTTGGTTTGATGTCAAAATGAAGATGTAAACATAAGAAACTAATCAATGAAATAGTAAGGAATAAAAAAAAAAACGATACTGTTCAACTGCTTCAATAAGATTAATATTTACAAATAAACTATGAATTATGTAACAATTAACATGAAATTTGAATCCTAAAAAAAGACAAACTTGTAATGATGAACATTGAAAATCAAATCTCAATCTCTGTTTGTTTAGAATATAGATAAAGAATAAAGTTTATTTGGCCATTTAAGAAAATAATGTGGCAGATACACAGTTAATTTTTTTAAGGTTTTTTCGTATTGATGTATAAATCTATTTGATTTATGCAGCATAATTTTGTGATGTACATTTTTTGGACTTATGACAGACCTGGAATGAAACCCCATCAAAAACTACGAAGTAACAACTTTTTAGAACAAAAAATAAGAGGGGGTACCTCACGTATTAACGATACCTTGGCGAAAATTACGGCAATAAAGAGCACATGCGCCAACCGCAGCAAAGTCGGGATTTGGCGGATACCTTTTTACCGAACGCCAGAGCGCTTTTATATCAGGCTTTAATTGGCGATAGACGTGGAAAAACCGCCAAGTCTGTTCATCTAAGCGTTAAATTTTTAGAACCAAAATAAGTTCTGGATTCTCTTTCAATACTTTTACATAAAAATATATTTAAACATTGATATTTCTGTAAATTTTGAATTATAATGAATAAATTTAACCTATATACTTAAAATATTTTTGTGAATAAAATTAATCATTTTTAGATACAAAAAAGAAATAGTGGTTAATCAATTTTTTTCGAAATATTGAGTTCCAATATCTTAACTTTTCTAGTTAAACATTTTGTAATGATGCCTTTTTCATGAATGCCTACCAGGTTTGACATTTTAATTTTAATAATAAATTAACAGTTAGTTTTTAATAAAAATTTTAAATATTTAATATATTAGGTTCCCGAAAGTAAGTTTTATAACTTTAAGGTATTAAATATGTGAATTGAAATCTTAAAGATGATCATTTGTGTTTTTCATTTTTTCCCATCAAAAAATTAGTATGGAATTAACTGAATTTATTTTTAAAAATTATTTTTTTACTAGCCATGTTGTAACATAAAAAATGAACCTGTTTTAGAAATATTTGATTTTATACTTCAAAGTAAGAACTCTATTCTCAGTTATTATTGGCATTCTATCTAGTTAAAGGATCTTGAATTGGATATTTCTCACAAATCAGTAAAACTCCTACAGGTTAAAGATTGAGATAGAAGGATTTCATCATGCTTAATCAGCGTTATTTTTCGTGATTTATTAATTGTCTATATTTAATTTAAGCCTTTGAAATTTAAACTATATATAAATCAAAGAATCTGTTTAGAAGCTGAGAATTAAATTTTAAAAAACTTATTAATTGTTTGAAAATGGGAAAACAAATGTTAAAAAGTCAAAATTTTGTAAATTAAATTTATTTAGAAACACTTAACATTTTTTAAAAATTTTTATGGCTAATTGAAAAAAAAAAATTATTTTCCATTTAAAGAAGAGGATAAAATAAATGAAATTATTATCCTGATTGAAATTGAAATTTTTAAAAAGTTTCCATTTAATTTTTAAGAAAAAAAAAAAGCTTTATACTCAAAATTTATGTGAGAATAGCCTTATTGATATAAATCTAAGTTTACAAAATATAATAGATTTAGGGTGAAACAAAATTCAACATATTAGTTCTAACTAAAAATCATTTCACAAAATCAAAATTAATTTAAAGAGAGACAAATATAAATGAGCTGTTAAAATACGATTATGGATTTCAATTTCTTAAAAGTAAATAATTTCTGATTGTAATATTTATATTTATTACTTTTATAAAATATTTATTATAAGATCAAGACTATTTATTTTTGTGGTTATATACAGTCCCTCATGAAGTAATAAAAACTGAAAATATCGATATTTTATAACTGAAAATTCTAATTACAATAAAAATCCCATTTTCGTTTTATTTTTATATTTACCCATCCACATTTTTTCTGTTTCGATTATTTTAATATTCCTAAACGACTTTAGCTTTTAGAATTAATCAGGCAATATTTTTCATTAAATATGATTCAAGGAAATCAAAAGTAAGACTACATCTTGTTTAGACATTAAAAAAAAGTATCAATAAACTTTCCTTTGAAAGAATATTTACTTTTTTATTTATTTATTTATTTTTTTCATTATATTGATTTATAAGAACCTCAAAAAGTAATTTAGACCACTTTTTACAATCCTCAAGTGGAATTTTATAAAATATTCATTTGAATGAAAATCTATATTTTCGAAGATGTTTTTATGGAAATCACGAAAAACATTTCTTGAAAGTTTAGATTAAGATATTCAAAATGTCCTTAATAAATTAATTCGATTGTTATTCTAACTGCAAAGTACAGAAATGTACTAAAATATCATTTTGTATCAAATTGCTCTCCATTCAAGATTTCAAAAGGTTAGTTGTCATAGTTAATTGTTCGATATGAACAGTATTGTCTTTCAAACAGTAATGTGTATATATCGCAGAAACCGTTTTTACCGAGAAACAGTTTGGACTGAATTCAAATAACGTTATTGATTTAATTATTCGGTAATTATCTTTGTCGATGTTTCAGAATATTCATTGATAAGAAATTTCTTATATGTATATATTTTCTTTGTATAAATAATATTTTTTTCAAAACTGAAAACAATAATATGCATGTGGCTTTTCTGTTTTTTGTTTTTTCCGTTAATAAAAGTCAAATTAAAGACCAAATATTTTAAAAAAAAATTTTCTTCATATTTTAAAATTTTGTTTTTAAAAGATGGGTCGTTTAATAATATCTTAATGAATGCGAAATTTAAATGATTTTTAGTTTGAAAAATAAAATATTTACTATTTATTGTTTGATTTGACAGCACATACTAATTAAATTGCAAGTAATAAAATTAATTTTAAGAACCTAATATCTCAACTATTTTTATATTGCATGAAAAATAATATAAAGAGTCATGAATGTTTTACGAAAATGAACTGATAAAATTCATAAAATATTTAAAATAATGAACTGATAAAATTCATAAAAGTATTTAATTGAATAATCACTAGAGAATGTGATAGTATGGAACTCACAAAGGTGAAATTATTAGGAATTACTACGTTGTGGACACAATTAACCTCAAATAAATTTCTT
This sequence comes from Caerostris extrusa, assembly GCA_021605095.1. Classification (NCBI taxonomy): domain Eukaryota; kingdom Metazoa; phylum Arthropoda; class Arachnida; order Araneae; family Araneidae; genus Caerostris; species Caerostris extrusa. Next base: position 118,776 of record BPLR01007778.1, read on the forward strand.
TCTATTTTGATTGAATTTTCCAATTAAGATATGCTATGTTTTTCTAATTAAGATATTATATTTCTGTTCATTAAAAAAAATTAATCGTTTTTTTCACAGTTTATTGAAAATAGTCAGAGTTTATGAAAAAAATTTCTCACTGAACATCACTATTGTTTATTAAAGAATGTCTCGGTATAAAATTTATTATAAAACTTTAATTTGTTATTTATTTTTAAAAAAATTTTTAATTTCTGGTGTTCCTTGCTTTTGAAAAGAAAAATTGTGATTCAAATGCAATTTAACATATGATTTCGTAACTTGAAACTTAGAACAAAAAAAAATTTTGAACTATCGTAATTTAAAATATTTTTTTTCAATTTTTCTGGATGATTAAAAAATTTCAACATTGGCACAGAAATTTCGAAGCACGAAAGTTCGGCAATAACCACATAAACGAGAGAAATTCTCTTTTCCAAATATTTATTATCAAAATAAATTTTAAAATTATGCTTAATAAATTTTACATTAACATTATTTAGCTTAAGAAATTCTCAAAGTAATACTTTCTTTAAATTTTAAAATTAAAATATTCAAATAATTATAAAATTTAAATCAAAAAAAAAAGTAAAAAGCAAAGTAAATACACTCTTAAGAATAATTAATACAAATAATGATTTTGAAAGTAATATAGGTGTTTTCTTCAAAAACTAGAAATTTTATCATAATCATCAAACTTATTATGTTATATAATTTACGTTAAGTATGTGTTATTTATGTTTACATCGTAACTAACATAGTAAAATAGATGTTTCAATAACATCAACATCAAATACTTAAAAATCCTATCTCAGAAATGTCAATTTTTTCCTGTTTAGTTAAAAGTGTTAAAAAAATGTATTTTAAATTACGATAGTTTAACTTTATGGTAATTCAACTTCCAAGAAACCTTATATCCATCATAGATAAAATTGCATTAAGACAATTGCAATTGCATTAGACCATTAATTTTAATTAAACATTAGAAAAGATATTTTTAATTACTTTGATAATCGTGATAATATTGCCAGTTTTGAAAAAAAATATTAATTATAAAACTATTATCACAATTAATTATTTCTCAAAAAGTAAAATTTACAATTGAAAAGTACCTTTAAATATTGGAACATAAATGACATCTTTAATGGACAAATTTATTTTAAATAAAATGTCAATATAAATGTAAAAAAAAAGGTACTTACCATTTACATAATTAAATACGGAATCAAAAAATTATCCTTAACAATGCGTGGAACAGCAAATAAGTACACGTGAACAATGCCGTAAATTTTCTCGCTAACATTCTTTAAACAATGCCTGTCAGCTGAAGTAGAATTCTTTTCCAGTAAATAGATTTAAATTCGAAAGAAATATCCATTTTCAGAACTTGCACACCGAGAAACCCCCTCTTCCACGAGTCGATACTTGAGTTACAACTGGAAGAACCAAACCATTTCTAAAAAATCGCCGGCCTTTCCTCAAAGTTAGCATCAACAACTTTTTTGTTTATATCCCACAGTTTACTCTTAAGGATTGGAAAGTTTATTTGACTGAAAAAAAAAACCCGATAAGTTCAAAAGGCTGGGAAATGTTTGTTCAATCTGTTGAAAAATCACAACTCTTGGTCAAAACGTAAGCAGTTGGCTTCTTTACTCCAACCTACGGATATATTTCAACGTTCCTGTAAGCGGGAAGAGATAAAATGCAATTATGTAAAAGCGATGAGAACGGAGAGACCAGTATATATACAAATTGAAGCGTTTAATATATACAGAGTAAAAATACGTCTGGCTGTGTTTACGCGATTGAAAAAGTAAACAATTAAACGTTTCGGAAGTGGAAGTGTATGCAGTATCCACGGAATGAATACGCTCGGTCAGTGATTACGCTGTCTCGCAAATGTTGAGTCTACGCTGGCTTTGGTATTTAATATGCTAAAGAAAGTCGTTGGTTAGAATTGCTAATGACTGGCCATCATTAGCAATTCTTTATGAATGCGTCGTCTGAGTACTATCATGCACTTGTCATTAATTTGTTGATGTGGCAAATTTATTTTTCTCCCAAAATGAGTCATCTACGAATTTTTGGTGTATATGCATATGTAAGTATGTGCATAGGTTTAAGTATTTTTATTTATTAATAAAACGAATAGGAATGAATATGTTGTGTGATGAATTAAGGTGAATAAGGATGAATTATGAATGAATTACTTATGTGGTCTTATATTTTTCTGTAGAACAAATTTGTTTAAGTATCTTTTGCTGTTGATTTCAAATAAGAATGAAATTCTCGGCAAGATTTCTTAAAATTTGCTTTGATTATTAACATTTCTTGTAGAACCGTGACTTAAAATATGTTTTTTTAATCGCCCATAACTTATTCATAAGAGAAACGACTCTTTCTATAGGAGCATTAGTGCCGGATAAATATAAAATAAAATGAGGGAAACATCATTAAAAGGATTATGTTATGTAAATTGTTCAACAATAAGAAGAGAGGAAGACCAAGGGAAAGGTGGAGGAAGTCTTAGACAAATAAAAAAATTATTAACTGGAAGAGATTGATATTGGAGCAGAGACAGATGGAGAGCTGTTGTGTTGGAGTCTCAAGTCTATACGAGGCTGTAATGCCAGTAAAGAAAAGAAGATATAAAATAAATTGTATATTAATACAAAGTTCATATGATTCAAATTATTGATATGAAAGTATTTGAACAATTTAACCCAATAATGATTTTCGGATTAAATGTTCCCAGAATTTCATTGTCATTTTTTCGCAGTGTAAGGAAGTTAGATATAAGTTAATATTCATGAAATACTTACATATCTTGGTTAAATATTGTGCCTTTTTTTTCTATTAACATAACCAGTACACTTTTAAGTTTCTTCCCACATAAGTATTTTGGTTAAATTTGTACATCAAATATTTCTAATTCTTCAAAGAACACTCCGAAATCTTCTTTGCTTATTTTATATAGCTCTGTAGCTGTAGTTTTCAAATATTCATTATTAACATCGCAAAAACAACTTTTTTGCAAAAAAATCGAGCCAGTTTGCAGACTTGTGACTTACTTATATATGTGAAATGTATTATGCATGCTGTCATCACCGTGCTAGTGCACGCTACTTTCGGATTTTTATTTATTTATTTAATTTTTAGTGCCTTTAAAAAATAGATAACGTGGTTTGCTTCTTTCTGAAAATAGGACATGTAATTATTTTGCTTGCTTGATGCGTGGGGACTGCGGGACAATCATAAAACGGGAAATATGGTCATATAAATCATATCCTTTTTATTATTAATTAGTTAATAATTATGTTTAGAAATATTTGACTTGAAATCGAATATCATTTTTTAGAATGTACTTGCACGAGAAATTTTTTTTTATAATTAGAACAAGAGTGGTGAGTACTCAACCTCTGAGAACTTTTTCCAAAATTATTAAAAAGTGCTTATGTGAAATTGGAAATTAACTGACTTACTGATTTACTTTTCAAATAAATTTGCTTCCTATATTCACTAGCTAAATTTTCATATTCTCGAGCAGTGTAAATAAAATGATTGGTCAGAAACATTTTGCTTCGTGACAATCGAATTTAATAGAACAAAATAATTTTAGAAAATCTGCTATTTTCATTTTTCAATTAGATTTGTCTGTCTATTAATATCTAACTGTGACTTTCATCATATTTCCGTTTTTAATTAAAAATATTACTAATGATTTTTGAAAAATTTCATTTTTGAGGATTATAACGGCTTTTATCATTCAGTTTTATACAATCAAATCTTGAAATATTTATTGAATTTATGTAATTATCAGTCATCAATCTCTTTTTAATTATATTATATTATTTATTTTTTTATATATTGATTTATTATATTCTGTATAATTTTCGAAGGTTTTCTATGTGTGGGCGGACGAGGCTAAATTATTGTTAACACACGCAATCTTCTAAAATCAGTGCATCCCCGATCTAACTCAGCGGTTCTCAAACTTTTTGAAGTGTGGCACATTTAAAATTCTATAAATAAATTGTGAGCGCACTATATACCGTATTTACGAGAAATATGTTATATTAATTTCCAATATCACAGAAAAAAATATTGCGATAAAAAAATAAAACTCTTCTTAAGTTTATTTATTCTTGTGTTTATGATAAACATGAGCTTGAAGTGTCTTAGAGATTTCTTCATTATTTTTGCATATATTTGAAAGACAAACTCTCGCGTGTGAATTTTCAACGTCAATACATTGAAAATATCCTCTCTTTTAACACTTCATTGTGGGGGAGAGTAAAAAGTCCCTTATTCACATAAATGTGACTTTGAAAATTGTAGTAAAATTTTCAAAGCTTTTTCGATATTGACACGCATACTTCCTTCAGAATCCAAAAGGTTTACAAAAGCTAAATCTTTATGCTTAATCCTAAATAATTAATAGTTCTTCTTCAGTTCATGTTCACAAAGTACTACTTACAGACGGCGGAGTCTCGTAGGATACGATTGAAATTTTGGTACTTACGTATTAACGGTACCTTGGCGACAGTTGCGCCAATAAAGAGCCCACGCGCCAACCGCAGCTACTGATTTGGCGCCAATCTACACTTAAAATTTTTGTTCCAAATAATAAAATATATATGAAACACTTCATTTAAAATCAAAATGCTTTCAAAATATTTTTATTCCAAATAATAAAGATTGGTGACTCTTAAAAACCGCCAAGTCTGTCGCCAAGGTACCGTTAATACGTAAGTACCGAAATTTTTAGCATCGAAAATCACATAGACGTTACCGCGTTTAGTAGCTAATTGTGGAAGTTATCTCTCCTAGTTATCTCTTCTTGAAAACCTTTTTGGCGCATTATCGCGGTTTGGCACTTTTTCATTTGGATAAAAGAAGTGGGGGAACCCAGAAAAGTTACTTTGTAATAAAGAAGGAGAAACTGAGAAGAAAAAATTATTTATGTATGGATTATTTTAATTTCATTATTTATATTAATTTATTTTTATGTATGGATTCTGGAATATTACATATCCTTTTAGAATCACTCTTAAGACATATGTGAATTTACTATCTTAGTTTGAAACAGATTATTAGCCTTAAATTTAACTAAAAAAACCTATAAATTGTGGGAAATTTTTGTTTTTTTATCTCACACGCCAATAAACATATCTATAGAATCATACTTTTATATATCAATCATACTTTCCATAAAATTTGACGTTTAATCTGTTTAAAACGGGCATCGTGAAAATTCATCATTAAATAAATCATTCCTCTTCCTTACTTTGTGAGAAAAGTTTTCAAATCTATTTTACTGCATAGTGTAAACAGATCTTCCCTCCTAGAAAAAACAAAATATATAATTGGTTTTCATGGTAATTTTTAATGATTTTTTTTTTTCTTTATTTTCTTTTTCTTTTACCACTCGAAAAAATTTATGAAGTTTTGTCTTTATTCAAACCAATTATAATTACGTAAATTAAATGTAATTTTTTACATAACATGGATTGAAAAAATTGCATATATCGGAAAAATAACCTTTTTGGACTGACGTTATATTTTCGTTGTGATGGATAGAAAAAAATTTTTTTGCTGTACTAAAGGTTAAGAATTTGCGGACCATTGACACCCAGAGGATTGCATGGAAATCTCTTCAAAAGGAAAGCCTTGGCCCACTCTGGGCTGTCGTGCTATTGATGATGATGATGAATTGATATTATTAATTTATTAAATTTTATTTCCTTCTGTTGTGATAGCGAAAAACAATATTTGTTTAATTTGGTGCATTCTGATTTTGAATTAAATTCAAATGCAAAATAGTTCGTACGTGATATGTTCAATTCTCCACTAAGTTGTTAAGTCATAAGTCTACCGCTACGATACTAGAATTCATTTTTTCAATAAAGTGAATAGATATTTTTAATTTATTAAATTTTATTTCCATTTGTTGTGATAACGAAAAACACAACATTTATTTAATGTGGTGCATTCTGATTTTGAATGAAAATTCATAGCTGATGTGTTCCATTCTCCACTAACTTGTTGAGTCGTAAGTCTTTTGAATTTTATTGAATATTTTTAAATTAAATTAAACAAATATTGTTTTTCTCTATCACAACAGATGAAAATAAAATTTAATAAATTCATAGTATCAATCCATCATCATCATCAATAGCACGACATCCCGGAGTGAACCAAGGCTTTCCTTCGAAGAGATTTCCATGCATTCCTCTGGGTGACAATGGTCCTCAATTCTTAATTTTGAATATTTGAAAAGTGAATTGATATTATTAATGTATTAAATTTTATTTCCATCTATTGTGATAACGGAAAAAAACAACAACATTTATTTAATTTGATGCATTCTGATTTTGAATGAAAATTCATAGATGATATGTTCGATTCTCCACTAACTTGTTGAGTCGGAAGACTTTTAAAGGGTAGGTAAGTATATCGCTGCGCCACCAGATTTCACTTTTTTTTTGCATCAGAAGACTCACACGCTCACACGGGGAATTCATTTATCTGGGAGCACTTCAAGACTCCAAAATGGCACTCGAGAATGATCTCAGGAAAGTGAAGTTAAGGGGTGTGCCATTCTTGAGCGCGATCCACAGGATGCTGTTGGAAGATTCTATTTTTTTTTTTTTTTTTTTTTTTTTTTTCTTCACTTACATTCACGTAGCGTTTTCTGTTGAGTGAAGAGCATATTCTGGGAGTAGTATTTTTGTATCAAGAAACCTTTGGAACGGATATTCGTGCCGTGGATTGAGTTATAATATGTGAGAGGGAAATTGGGTTGCAAAAGAATTGTGGTTTCGTATTCTAATTCATAAATACTAGTGGGTTTTCAACAAGAAGGGGCATTTTTATTCTGCGCAATTTTTTATTTATTTGTTTATTGTTTTCAACAATATTGTGATAACACTAAAGCAACGTTCCGCTAGATATGGAGAAGGAAATGCAATTAAAATCATTTGTACTACAGTATGACAACCCTGGATAAACTGTAGGCATCTACGTTTGGCTTGGAGGTGAAGGAAGGTGATTGTCGGGGGAAGACGGCACAAATATATAAATGCTATAAAGACGCAGATATTATAAAATTTATTAAGATCAATAGATTGAACTGGGCTGCTCATATATTTAGAATGAATTATCTAAACCTTGTAAAAAGGCTCTTTTTCGCAAAGCCACAGGGACAAAGAGGAAGAGGACGACCCAGATTGCGATGCATAGACTAGTTGAGAAGGATTTTGCTGTACTAGGGTTAGGAATTGGAGGACCATGGTAATTAATTGTAAATCCTTAAATAACTTACATTTAATGAGGAAATACTAATTTTAAGTTTAAAATCTTTTTTTTATAACATTGTACATATGCGATTGTTCAGGTATGAACCAGTATTTCTTAATAATCATTTACTAGATCGGGACAGAATGAGTTGACCACCTCATTTAACCGTTTTATTAATTTTGTCATAAATAAAATTTTATCATTTCATGTTATTCATTTCAACTTATATCATTTCATGTCAATACAAATATTGATCAAATTAAACTATTAATATCTTTTGGTTTCATTTTCATTTTTTAAACATATATTCAATTATTTAAAAATTCCTGTAAATAAAATAAATAAAATATTTACACTGTGATATTTGTTGATATAAAAGTTAATTTTTAGTTAGTGACCAAAAAAAAAAAAAACATTTTTTTTTTTTTTGATAAATTGACAGTTGCTCTTTTGTTTACAATGGGATATTAATTATTTGTTTTACAACTTCAGCCACTGGTATTAAATTATATTGAAAAATATAATTGCTAAGATGAAATATTGAATGTTTATGAACAATATTTTTATTTATCTTAGTGGTATCATTATTTTTAATACCATATAATAACAATATTTTTTTCAAATGATTTTTAGATTTCCTTGCTTGTATGCCTATTTGTAGAGAATTAAGAAGAATATAATACGGCGTAACACTTTGTTTTATAAAATATCCCGAACGAAATATAATTATTATTGAAAAATTGTCAATGCAATATATCTCCATAATAGTACATTTATTTTTAAAATTAATTGTACATATTTTTGTATATTTTTTTATAAAAATTTGATAACATCATTTCCTAAAACAGACTGTTTAAAGAATATGGTATGAAATTTTGAAATTGGCCTTTTTCAAATACTTTTATCAAACCCTTATTTTATTTTATAAATGGGTTGTTCATATAGATATATATTATTTCATAATTTTCATAAATGGCTAAACATTTTCAATGAACTTATCATACGCTTCTCCTGGTAAATATAATAAATTGTTGGTAATATAAATACAAAGGATGGCCCTTATTAATTTTTATTATTTATCTTATTTTATTTTATAGATTTATATCATGATAAACACTATTCATTAAAATTCTTGTCATATTTTGAACAGAAATATAACCTCATTATCCAAATTTATACAAAATATTCTAATAACAAAACAAAGTAATTAATTGAGAAAAAAAACAATAACAATAATTGTTGCGCTTTTAAGCATATTTAATTGAAAATGAGTGATATAAATATTTGGTTCCATCAATCTTTTTCATTAAATTGCCGACAAACCCTGTCGGTGTGACTAATTTTATTCCATCGCTGTCTGTACTAACTCGCGACCGTAACTCTATCGCACCATTACTCTCCAAGAACTCTTTTAGACCTGTCAGCAGATCATCAGTCAGTGAGTCTCCTTCGCACGCTTATTGCTTGGTTATTTTCAGCAATTAATCCCGAGGATGAGGATGATAAATTAGGTTCCTAATGAACCCCCTTGGAAATGAAGAAGCTTGTTCAGACAAAAATATAAAAAAATGCTTTTTGAGACCGCACATGAAATTAGAAGTTGGATGAGTTTCGCTTGAATGTCTAAATATTTTGAATCAGATAGACAAACTCGAGACTCTTGTCATTTGCTTGAATAAATACATTTAAGTATTATTTCTTGTTATTTATATTGTTTATTATATAAAAAATTGGGAAATGAAATTCACCAGAAATTACGTTTGTGTTATTTATTAACACTGTTTCTCTCGTGTTTGTTAGACAGTGTTCCTAAGGACAAAGGTTGATTCCGCTGATGACGAGCTGTATTGTTATTGCTTAGAAAGAACAGTAGATTCTATGAACAAAGAATCTTCAATCGATACGATTTCAATTTTTTTTTTTTGCAATTCAACGCACAAACGCGGTGCATTTATCTTGGAAATTTCTTTTAGGAAAGTACTTCTCTAATTAACTCTAAACAATGTCATGTGACTCACCAATAATGTTATTCAACAATGTCATTGACTCACCAATAATGTTATCCAACAATGTCATTGACTACAAATATCTGATCCAATAATGTCATTGACTCATCAATATGTGATCCATTATAATAAAAATGTCAAAAATTTAGAGAAAATTAAAGTAAAGAAATTCAACATAAACATCAAAATTGAACAACATATTTAGTCATTTACAATATAAACTGTTGCATTAGCATGCCTTCGCGATCACATGGCTTTTTGACCGTGAAATTCGAACACAAACTAGATTTCTAAGTTTCATTGTTCTAAACAATTTTGAAGTTGCCAATCTGCAAAAGCTGAACTAACGAAATCATAATTTAAAATTCATTTCTTCAAACACCGGAACCATTTGAAATTAAATGAGGGCAAGTTTTAATAAGTTTTTTCCCCCAATGTATGAAAAGTCCCCACCTGTGGCCTCCAACACATGGCTCATGAACCTATTCAGTAATTGATCTATTTATGATAACGATGTAATGATCGATGCCTATTATAACTGCAGATGTTACTGTAAAAACACATTAAGATATTTTAAATGATTGATAGAAGTATTATTTATTAATGAAAATAACATTAATAATAATTATATTTAGTTACCAGCAAACTGACAAAAAGTACTTAAACTTCTTAGCGTTTTTTTTTTTTTTTTTTTTATTTATCAGTCTTTACGCATTAATTTACTCTCATGGTATTGCATATAGCATGAAATTATTGTCTTTTGCTATGTGTATTATGAATTTGAAATCCATACTCACCATAATTTTTATTTTGTATACGGTGGGCTTCGCGTTTTACGTATGTATACCTATGCCCACCAATAGGTGCTGGAGAGAGAGGGTGTTGCAATTGGAAATGCTTGTAGGGATATACGTTTACGATTATGTAACGTATATCTAACGTTACATTAGTTAGAAATATGTTTTATAACAGAGTGCAAATTCTTTTACTAACTTTTTGTATTTAAAATATTTTGAAAACTTATTATCTTAATGAATATGTCAAATCAAATGACAATAATATTCAAAAATTATTCTAATTTAAGTATTTATATTTTAAAATACTAAATATGCAGTTATTATAAAAATGTCATAACATATTTATTTTTCGATAAATTATTTGTTTTTTATAAAAAAAAAAAGATAGGTATGATAAAAACCAGTAAAAATTATATTTAAAAATAAAGATAATGTTTTTAAAAATACAATTTATTATTACTTTAAAGTTTATATACATACATATATATTTTTATATATATATATATATTTATACCTTCAAATTTCACCATAATGTTATTAATAGTTTTTATGCCCCTGTTTATTTTAAATGAGACGAAGTTATTTTGCATCATAAAATCTACTTAATCAAGAAAATGAAAGCCACAGTTTTTAATTTGGTCTCATAACTTCGTGAATTCTCATTTTCATGGATATTCTGAGTTTCTATGAAGACCACACACGCTGTGCAGGACAGAGTAAAAGGAAGAGATTTGTCAATTCGGGAGGAATCTCTATCTTTTTAAGATAAACTGTGGGCCGATTGTGAATTATCCATCTGTGGCGATGCAGAGGAAAAAGTTTGGACTGTAAAACAGGAAATTAACTTATTATTTAATGAGGAAATACTGATTTTAAATTTAAAATCATCAAATATACTGGTCTTTTTATAACTTTGTAATGCGACTATACAGGTATGAACCAATATTTCTTAACAATCTTTTCTAATCATTTACTACATCTATACGGAATGATTTGACCAACTACATTTTAACCATATTATTATTTTTGACTTAAAAAATAAATTTTTTTAATATATATCATTTCATGCCAATATACATATGGATCAGATTAATCTATTAATATCTTATTATTGTCTTTTTTTCTTTCAAACATATATTCAGTTATTTAAAATTTCCTGCAAATAAAATATTAAAACTGTAATATTTAATGACTAAAATAGGTTTTGGGAGAGGGACACAGCCTTAAAGCTAGGTAAATAGTTAAGAGAACTAAAAAAAATTAATTTTTTGATAAATTGGCAATTGCCCTTTTGTTTACAATGGGATATTAATTATTCGATTTACAACTTCAGCTACCAGTGTTAAATTATTTTAAAAATATAATTGCTAAAATAACGTATTTAATGTATATGAACAATATTTATTTTTAGTGGTATCATTATTTTTTAATATAATATAATAAAAATCTTTTCAGCACAAAGTTATTAATAGTTTTTATGCCTCTGTTTATCTTAAATGAGAAGAAGTTATTATGCATCATAAAATATCCTTAATCAAAGAAAACGGAAAATATACTTTTGAACTTGGTCTCATAATTTCGTGAATTCTCATTTTCATGGATATTCTGACTTCCTATTAAGACCACACACGCTGTACAGAACACAGAGTGAAAGGAGGAGCTTTGTCAATTCGGGTGCAATCTCTATCTTTTTAAGATAAACTGTGGCCCGATTGTGAATTATACATCTGTGGCGATGCAGAAAAAGAAAAAAAAAAAAGTTTGGACTGTAAAACAGATTTTTTTTTTTTTTTTCTCGTGTTCATAAAAAGGAGGCGTTAAAAATATATTTGGTGCAAAAGCTGTTCCCTTGTGAACTAAATGACTCTGTACCACATGGGAGATATTTATGATAAACAATGTCCGTGTCATCGGAAATAGATGCCGTGAGATTTACATGACTGTGCATCGTATCAGGCTACTAAAAGTTTTATTGGGTCTCTCTGATCTTCGTATTCTTCAGAATATACAGTTCATAGAGTTTATTTTAAAAATAATAAAATTTTATACCTTAACAAAGGGTGGGGGGAACTGGAATTTAGTGTGTGTTCGAAAAATTTCGATTACAAGAAATTTGTTAACTTGTTTAAATTTAGTTCGTTAACTTGTTTGTTTGTTAAGTAGAATCTGGATTAGATTCTAAAATTATACTTTTTTAAAAAAATCATTCTTATTTTTTCTTATTTTTAAATATTTTTGAATATAAAAATATATCTTTTTGAATTTTATTATATCTTTATTTTAATAGACATTGGTTCTTCTTTTTATCCTTACATAACTTATTTCAATATATTTTTCAATAGCTTCTCTTGTTCGGTATTTTAAAAATATAAATACTTAATTTAAAGTAATTTTAAATATTAATATCATTTGATTTGATGTATTCATTTATGATAAAGCTTGTGATTTAAATAAGTAATAAAAAATAATAATAAGTAAATATTAATATTAATAACAAAAGTAAATTAATTAAATATTTAGTTATATTAGAACTAAATATTACAATCAATAGTAATTTAAATTAATAAAATAAATTATAAAAAATCATACTATTTATTAAAATTATCTTTATTTTTTATATAAATTTTAATGAACAGTTCTTCGCTTTTATCAAGCATAACTTTTTTCGTTATATTTTTCAATAGCTGCTTATTCGGTTTTTTAAAATATAAATACTTAATTTAAAATAATTTTGAATATTATTGTCATTTGATTTGATATATTCATTTACAATATTACTTGTAATTTAAATAAGTAATAAAAATATTGAGTAGTAAAAAATAATAATAAGCAAATATTAATATTAAATAATAAAAGTAAATTAATTAAGCAATATTTAATTATATTTGAACTAAATGTTGCAATCAATAGTAATTTAAATCAATAAAATAAACTATACTTTATAAATTAGATTTTTAAAATCATACTATTTATTAAAATTATCCTTTTTATTTCTATAAATTTTAACAACAATTGTTCTCCTTTATCATACTTTATCATACATAACTTTTTCATTATATTTTTCAATAGCTGCTTATTCGGTATTTTAAAATATAAATACTTAATTTAAAGTAATTTTAAATATTAGTATCATTTGATTTGATGTATTCATTTATGATAAAGCTTGTGATTTAAATAAGTAATAAAAATATTAAATAATGAAAGTAATTAAATTAAACTAAGGTTTAGGTATATTATAACTAAATATTGCTATCAATAGTAATTTAAATTAATAAAATAAATTATAATTTTTAATTATTTTAAGATTTTATTCAATTATATAACTTTTTAACAGAAATAATGCATCCAGACCACGTAAGATTTTGTCTTAGAGGCTCAACAAATGATACTTAATTGTTTATGAAATCTCTTTAGGTCATACTAAACTATAAGTAACAAAAAAGGTATCTAAAGTCGAAATTCCATACGTTAATTATTTTAATAATAATTTTTATTTTGTACTAATTTGGAACAAATACATAAAAAAGAGAGTATTGAAACTAAGGAGCATTGCTCAAAAAAAAAAAAAAATTAAAATTAATTTCTAAAAAAAAACAACATCGACAAGTTATAAAATTAAAATTAAATCTTCTATATTTTGCCAGCTCAAGGCATTTTGCAAACAAAAAGACAAGACAAAGACATATACCCTTTGTCCGGCCATCGCGTCTCCCTCTCATCTCATCGATTGTATTGGTGCCTCTGTGAGGCAACTGTTGAATGAGGGAGGACCGTTTACGATCTATTGATGCAGCATGATATGCTGGACTTGGTTTAGGGTTCTAAATCAAGGGGATAAGCAACAACAGGCATTTTGCTCGGCCAAGCTGTCTAAGTGTTTACCAGCTGCATTAGAAAAGAAGAAAAAATATTTTGCCAGCTCATCGATTGCATCGATTATGTCTTCTTCCCTGTTTCAATGAAGATTTAACAAAAAAACAAAAGAGAAAAAACAAATTCAACTGATAAGGAAAACACTGACTTCATTGAAATACTAAATATGTAACAAAAATAATTTGACCTTAGTGGGAATTGACCAGAAGTTTGAACGCGTGTACACATTTAACTTAGAGCTTATAAGGAGGGCAAGTCCACCAGCTATACCCCTGTGTGTACGTCTAAATGCATGTATACAACGACAATATATATATATATATATATATATAAATTTTTAAATTTCGTTCTTTGTAAAATTTTATTTATAATAAGTAATATAAAAAAATTGCACTATATTGCAGTAAAGTCCTTTACAAATAAAAGTTGAAATTTTCCTCTTACATCTGGCGCCATCTATTATTAAATGCATGCAACTTAAATCTAAAGAAAACTAAAATTAATTAATTTTAATTACTGAATTAATATTTGAAAAAACTGTATTAACATCAAGTGTCATCCACTACAAGTTAAAAAATGTATTTGAACGTGAGTGGATGAATGAAAAATATTTTATGAACGATTGAATGTTTGAACAAGATACATATATAGGAAGACTGTGGACTAATAGTAGGAATTGAAAAAATGATCAACCATATCTAATATTTTTATAAATTTAAAATTTTATTTCCTTAATTTTTATGTGATGTTCGTCGAATTTGTTAAGCAATTTTATTTTTTATTTTACTTGATATAATTCATTAATTAATTTTAGATGGAATTTAATTGTGTAAGTCTCTATAAGTTTGCCTATTGTACAAATTTAATGGGGTTTTCTTTTAAGTTGATATTAGAAATTGAATAATTTGTTTTGATAATTTCTATTTTAAGTAATTTTCAAACTCGTGAAAAATTAAAGTGTTTTTTTAGCTTTTGATTTTTGAATTTCGTTTTTTTTTTTTTTAATTTAAAATCTGCAATAAAATATGAAAAATAAATTTTGGAATAAAAAAAAAAAAAGAAATAAATAAAAGAAAATACTGTTTCTTTAATGTAATAGAAAAAAAAAATTTTAAAGCTTTTTTTTTTTAGTTTATTTAAATACTATTGAAAACAAACAACGCTTTAATGTTGCTTGTTAAGTTACAAAACATTAAACTAGATCAGTAAAATTGCTATAAGTAAATTGAATAAAGTTCATAAAAACAATTGGAATTCTTATTAATGAACGAATAATATGCTTAACAATTTTCAAGTTTTAATAAATTGTTACATTTTGATTCGCACTTTTTTTTTAAATAAATGATTAAATAATAATATTTTAAATTATCGTTTTATTTAAGGATTTAATAAATTACTTAATGGTTATTTAAGGATTTAATAAATTATTTGTCTTGTTCTCCTTTTACAATTTTATTGATTAATTTTAATGATTAATGTGATTAAAAACAATATTTTTTTCCTTTCAGCCCTATCATCAACAATGAATCAGTGGTCTGTTAGATTGCCTCAATCTCTGGCATCTCAAACCTGTGACCGCAACTACATGGACAGCGTCAGTCAACAAACCATTGAATCTTCAGTACAGAATAATGTCAGTCTCCCGTCCATATCATCCTTATGTAATTCATTGACTCCTAATATACCTGTGACACAAGATACTTCTTATGTAGAAAACAAATACTACATTTGTACTACAGGTAGTAGTTCCTTTGCTCAATAATGAAATATAACGATATAGGAGACATTTATATCGATTTTTAATTCATGAATATATCTACTTCAAAAGAAGTAAGAAATTCTTGTGTTATAAAAAAAAAGCAAGACAATTTAAGTTTACTTGAACAGTTTTGCTGAAAAATTGTATACATGTAAAGAAATATTTTTCAGATTATATTAGTTTGGAGAACTCTTATTCGAATTGTGGATGTAGAATTTAATATTTTTGTGAAATATATATTAAAAATATTGAGTATTCTGCAAAAAAGTACATACTGGAAGTGACTAAAATGTAATGTCACTAAAATGTACTTAAAGTGACACTCTCACAAAAGCTCAAAAACGATAAAAATTCCCAAAAAATGTTTAACATTTATGTAAAATTTTCAGCAGAAAAAATGTAAAAATGAAATAATCATTTGCCTTTTATTATTTTACAAAATTGTTTCATCATTTACTGTAATTTTATGTACATAAAATTTTAACAAAAATAATTTGTAAAGTAGTTAAATATATAACAGAGTTGTAACTTAAGACAATATATGATTCATTTGAACGAATCTTTATTTTATTTCTTGTGAACTTTAGAGATCTGATAGTTTCATTATTCGTTCACTCATAAACATGTAAAAATATGTCATTTGTTCAAACAATTATTTATATTTGTTGTCATTTCACTGTTATTTTAATCTGTAGTAAAAAAACTATTTTTTTATGTAAAATATATTTCACATATTTCTTCCAAGATCGTTTAGAAAAATTGATTTATCAATTGTTTTATTTGCAAGAAACGATGCTTGTAATTTTATTGTTGTAAATAGAAAAGGTAAATTACTTAATTTTTATGGATGAGTGTGTTATAGTTTGTACAGTATAGGGCACTTGCAACTTTGATATTTTTATTGTATTTTGGTGTATTTTTTTTAAATATAGAAATTTTTACTGATATTAAAAAAATTGTAAATTAAATTATAATCAAAGATCTATACGTATAAAAAAGAGTGGTAATCTAATATAAAAATTTAGATTATTTTATGAATATAAAATAATATGTTATTAACAATAAAATATTTTTGTTTAAATATGAATATTTGGTAAAATAAAATAAATAAATATTTGATATTTAGGAACTAATATAACATTTTTAATTATTGAGAGTTTTTCTTACTATAATGGTGAAATTTGTTGTGCAAAAATTTTTAATAAAAAATATTTAGTCATAGTATTTGTACTGTTTTTTCAAATATAAATTTGTAATTTTATCTTTTTGTAATCCAAACAAACTAAAGTTCAAACAAATTTTTTTAAATCTATCCAGAGTATATTTTAAAACTAATTTTTTTCTTAACTTATTATATTTTTTTTATCCGCAAATGATATATGTTTTATTCATAGTTGTAACATTAATCAAACCATTAATAATTTTTTTTTTTCAAACTTTTTTTTCGAAATTTTAATATTAAAAAATTAGATATAAATATAAAAGATTATTATGGCAATTAAATGAAATATATTTTAAGGGTTTTTATAAATTTCAAATAGATGCTTCTATTAGAAAACTAGAATAAATTTTTTTAATTCTAAAATCCTACCAATAAGATATTATTTCCAATTTTTTCCTTATTCAGATTTCAATTATAAAGAGAAAACAGCTAAAAAATATTTATATTTATTTTTATTATTAATTAACATTTAATCAATGTATTAGATATCAAATTTATTAAATGATAATGAAATAAAAGTTTCGATATTATTCCTATATAATCCGAAACATGCTAAAAATTTAACCTAGTGGATTATCTTTCTTTCATCTGTCTATTATTAATGATTTTAATTAATAAAATCCAATGGATGGTGAAATTTAATTAAGAAGCATTAGAATTATACATTTCTTTAAAAAATCCCTTGTATGTTTAGGTATAGTTTGTACAGATGTGCATATTTTTTTTTTAGTTATATAAATGTATTATACATCTAAATAAGATTGTTGCAGTTTTGTTGATATTTTTTCCCTTAAATTTATATAGAATTATATTTTCTAATAAATTTAAGTTATTTATTAATATGAAATTAAATTAGTCGTTTAAATGACAAATTGATTTTTTCAATGTTAAGTACAGTTTATAAAGAAAATCTAAATTAATTTATATTAATATAAATTGTAATTCTTAAGATATACAAATGTTTTGAAGATTCTATACGCTACTAAAATTGATATATAAAATTTTTTTTTTAACTGAGATTCCTTGTATGTCAAAGCAAATATTTTTAATTTTCGTGATGTGTGCAAAAATTACGTATTTTTTTTAAGCAGGTCTAAAAATTTTGTAAAATTATCGATGATGTAAGGATATTTATTATTTTGAATAACAGTTAAAAGTAATAAATGTCATTTTGTATAAAATATTGCATATTTTTATTTTATTTCATGTTGTAAATTTGAATAAATATATTTAATAAACTTTATTAGTGTTTGGTCGTCATATGATTATGTTAAAAAACAATAATGCATGCATATATATATATCTTCTTCAACGGCGCAACAGCCCATGGTGGGCCAAGGCAGTCTGCCTACTGACATTCCGAAACAAGAGATGCTTTCCTTTTACGGGGCAGGGTTGTCAGCCCTATGCCCAACTATCTACAGTTATATCAGACCGGGCCTACATAAAATATATTAAAAGTAAGCACCAGAGCGTTAATCACTCAGGCATTGGGCCAGTTATATATACTATATATATAATAAGCACTTATTGCTCGAGATAATAAACACGCATAAAAAGTTAATAATAAAAATGTAATTTAATGTAGAAACAAGATATTAATTAATATTTGAACCTTATTGTTATATTAACTGCAATACCCTGTAAGTTGATAAAATAATTTCAGTATATGCATATAATAAATATAAACTAAAAGAGCCAAAGGATTAAACTTATCATTGACAAACTGTACGCAAGAATATAGAATAAAGGTACAGCAAGGGCCCAATACTTTTGCTGAGGAGACGATGTAATCTTAAAAAAAAAATGTGTGTTTCGTTCTGCCTTCAATATTATGACAAAAAATGTTATATTAAAGTGATATTTTAACTACACCATCGCTAAGATTTTAAGTTATTAAATAAGAATAATACGTTCTTTAGGGGTTGGTTTTAAGCTATTTTAGACTTCAGAATTTTTAAAATAAATATTTTATTGCAGCTACTGCTTATTTAAACATTAGTAAGAACAGATAAATAGATTTATTGAATAAAATTAAACTAGAAATAGACGGAGGAATGAAATAAATGTGAGGAATTTTTTTAAAAACTGAAAAGCAAGCAAGCAAATGCTTTTTAATGAAAATTTTAAGTGTTCTGGTATAATGAGGGAATTTGTAGTATAAGGGCAATACCACCCAATGCTCCATACTATTTTTTTATTGCATCATCCTATAAACCACAATCCCGCCTTGAATAAAACATCCTATCCTTTCCTTATCCTTTTCAATGTGTGCATATACTAAATACAAACTAAAAGTGACAAAGTATTAAACCTATCGTGCACGAAATGTACTCAAGGTTATAGAAGATATCTACAGTAAGAGCCCAATATCATTGCTGGGAATTGGGACATTCTTTTAGATAGCAATCTTCTGTAATCCATTGCTGTAGCTATCTTCTATAATTCTATTCTATGAGACGATGTAATCTAAAAAAATGTACTATCAGTTCTAGGTTCTGAGTTCCATCGTTCTAGCTCAGTATTATGACAAAAATATTTACCAAGGGCGTAGTTAAAATATCACTTAATCTAAGATTTGAAGTTATTAAATACGTTCTAGGGGTTGGTTTTTAAGAGCTTCTAGACATCAGAATTTTTAAAATAAATATTTTATTGCAGCTGCTGCTTATTTAAACATTAGTAAGAACAAATAAATAGATTTATTAAATAAAATTAAAC
Organism: Caerostris extrusa; assembly: GCA_021605095.1. Classification (NCBI taxonomy): domain Eukaryota; kingdom Metazoa; phylum Arthropoda; class Arachnida; order Araneae; family Araneidae; genus Caerostris; species Caerostris extrusa. Next base: position 138,471 of record BPLR01007778.1, read on the forward strand.
TAGAAATAGAGGGGGAATGGAATGAATGTGATGAATTTGTTTTTAAAAATTGAAAAGCAAGCAAGCAAATTCTTTTCAATTAAAATTTTAAAATTGTTCTGGTACAATAAGAGAATATACTTTTTTTTTTTTTTCCTATTGCATCATCCAACAAACCACAATCCCGCCTTGAATAAAACATCCTATCCTTTCCTTATCTTTTTGCTTTCGAGCCACGCAAATGAAGATCTTTGGACGGCGGCAGTGCAACAGAAGGCTGATGACAGATTCTTCTAATGCTCGTGTTCGGGTCCAAAGGCCTTTTCTTTGCTTTTGCCAACCAGAGCAACAACAGCGGTGGCTATTCTAGGATCTTTGAATGTATCCCGCCCTCTCTCAACTTGAAATCAACTGTTTTGGCGAAAAGAGAACCCGACACCAGATGTTGTTGTCTTCCTTCCTCCCTCCAGTTTTAAAAGCAGGAAAGGGTGAAGGAAAAAAAAATATATTCAATGATACGACTTTATTATGGAGCGTTTTCTCTGGCAAGCGATCGTTTCGAACCTTCTTATGACGTTAATAAGAAGGATGATCGATATAAATAGAGGCAGTGGGCGGAAAGAATAACGGTTTTTGATTTGCAAAAATTGCAACGCGCTGTTTTAAAATGGAAAGATAGGGTTCCTTTATCATTAGTTTTCATGTTAGTAGTGCAAAAAAATGTGATTTTCTAAGACTCAAATCGACAAAAAAAAAAAAAAAATTTCTAATTATATAATTGACTCAAATCGAAATTTGAATTTCTAATTATATATAATTGACTCAAATCGACGAAATGTGAATTTCTAATTATATATAATTGACTCAAATCGACAATGTTTATTTATTCGGAAGATGTTGAATCTTTAGAAAAGATATACTCTTTTCTTTATGTAAAATATAATTGTTGGTGTATTCGACATTCTATAAGTAATCTGAATCAAGTCATATACTTAATCATATCTGAATCATGCTATATATGATTCATAATACTGTTTGGATAAAAATAACGAAACATTTGGTATAAAATTTATTTCAATGTAAAATAATTCAGATGTTTTAAAAAAAAAAAAAAAAGATTGCCAAAATTTGTACATTTTATTTAAAGGTTGGTTTAAAACAATGTTAATATAAAATGCACTTGTATTTTGTATCTATACAATATCATTAAATGTAATGTTTTTTACGATTTTTTTTTATTTTTATTTTTTTTTTTTTACAGAAAGCACTTTTACTATAATTTTTTTTTTTTTTTTTCTAATTTTCACATACATTTGTTGCATGTTGTTTAAATTTGAAATATAATTCATGTTATTAGGGGAAATAATAAACTGTATGAAATTAACAAAAATATAAAATATTTTTTCAATAAAGCGTTAGAAAGAAGAGAATATTATATATTTGTAGACAATGAATCCAAAATCTGCTTTTGCGCGTATGATCAAATATTTATTAAATAATATTTCAATCATACGAAAAATTAAAATATATTTTAGCCAAAGTAGTTCTTAAGATTCATATTTGTTTTGGTAGAGAAATTATGTTTGTGAAATATATTTTACTATCAAAAATTGAAGAAAAAAATTATATATTCTTCATTTTATTAGTCTTAACAAATTTTCGATAAAAAATATATCGAATATCGAAGCCGTAAAAAAAAAGATTAGTAATAGTTAACACAAGTAAATTATTTAATTAGATAGTTAAGATTAACAAAAGTCTTCGGATGCAAAATCTCAAAATTTCACTTTAACGTATACAAAAATAAAAAAAACAATTATTTTAATTTAGATTTATAAAAAATTACTCCAATTTTTATACTTCAAACCTTAATGAAATTCCTTCCCAAAAAATACGCCTATAATCTGTAAATAATATCTCCAAACATCATAATAGGCTATTGAATATCTCATTCTTATAAGTTGGAACTCGCCACTTAAATACATAGTGCATAAAACATCCAAATCTGACAAATATTCCTAAAAGTGACAGCCAAAAAAAAAGTATCATCTCGGTAGGCCCAACGATAAAGCTCTTTTCATCTTGTCACATGCGTCCTCTTTACGACCCTATTAGAGTCGTTGAAAACGTAAAATTTTGCCCGCCATGCTCTCCATACCCATTTGTCAGTTGACTTTCGGTCGAAAAAAGAAGGAATCCGAAACAACCTAATAAAATGCTGAAATAGATCTGACTTCTGCAGATTCTGCCAATTAATCTCTCTCTGTGGGCATAAAAAAGAGAGAGATAATAAATGGTTAAGTTGGCGATGAAGTTAATATTTCGCGGCGTTCATTAGCCGTTCAGTATCGCCTTACAGCTTTAATAGACATGCCTCGTGAGGCCTGCTTGGCGGAGAGCTATTATTTACAAAATTCTTAAAGATGTCGCCAAAGCTGTGACTTACCACCAAAAGGCAGTTTAAAGGTATTGTTAGGATGGCGATTTTAAACGTATTATAACGTTTATGAACGTATTGTTAGGATAATTTAAACGTATTATAACGTTATGATGATGATTTTTTCAACAGAATGTATTTTTAATGTTTATTTCTATTTTTTTTTTAATAAATATTAAACAATATTTTATAATTGTTTACATAAAATTTTAAAGTTATTAATTCAACAAATTATCTTTTTTATTTAATAATAGATTAATTCAATTCGCACCAAAATTTGTTTTTATAAAATAATAACCTGGTATATTTAGTATAGTAGTTAATTGATTAAAATTTATATAAAAGCATTATAAAAGTTTGAACAACTAACTATTGACAAGTTAACAACAACAAGTTAAACTATTTTTATGTAAACTAATATAATTTATTTATATATTTTCTATCAAATATCATGTTATTTAAATTATAATACTAGGGTCTGACAACCGAGTGACTAGACTCTGACACTTGGTGTCACAGGTTTGGGGTTTCGGTCCTGGCATGGATGTTTGTAGTAGTTCGGAATCCACTTTAAGCTGTAGGCCCCGGGCTAATATGACTATAGGGCGTAGGCCTGCCAACCTTACCCTATAAAAGTCAGCATCACGGAGCCAAATCAGACATCTACCTACGGGTGCTCCATCACAACAGAAGCTGCCCTTCTTTCTCTTCTTCCATGAGACTACATGGAAATAGGGAAAGGAGTCAACCCTCTATTATGATTCTTGGACTTAGACGTTTGCTGTCTACTAAGTAGGATAAGAAAAACAACAAACAAACAAATTATAAATTATAAAGTATACACAAGCTTTAAATTTAGCTTGTTAAATTTTAAAAAATTTTCTTATTCTTATTTATTTATTTTTGGAAAAGCAAACAGAATGAGTTTCGATACGAATGATCGATACGAGATCTGATTCTAATCTAACTAACCTCTTACATGTTTTCTGCATGTCAATTATAATTAATGTGCGCAATTAAAATTTTATTGTCATAAATTATTGTAGAAAAGTCTTTAAAAAATAAATAAATTATTTACTGATGAATAATCATGTTCAGAAAATAAATCATAAAAATCTAAGAGACGAAAAAGGATTATTATAAATAAAATTGGGTTATTTTTAAAGTATTTGAAACATTCATTGTTCATAAATCAATTTGCAAAACAAAAGTAATGTTAGTTCAATAAGTATTTTACTTTAGCTTTGCACAAACTGTGATTGCTCAGAAGTTATATGATATATATGTATGTCCTATGCAGCTAAATCTAATTTAAAAACTTTAAAAAGAAACTTTACAAATTTTGATTATCTATAAAGCTATTAACATTCCATCTTTAAAAAGATTTTCTTAAACACATCTCTATCATATTTTTTGACACGCTTATTAATCATGAAAATACTGCAATTCAGAAAATTGACTCTTACGTTCCCAATTATGATTTAAAACGCCCGCGAAAAATTTTAATTTAATTTATTTAATTTTTAAATATTTTTCTTTTCTTTTTTATTTGTTTAAGATTTTAATTATATTTGTAATTTATTTATTATATTTGTTTATTATTATATTAAATTTGTAAATTATATTTGTAATTATATTATATTTGTAAATATTCTGGGCAATTTTCATTGTTTCGAATGTATTTACCCTGCCCTATCGGAGATGGAACCCCCAGGGTAAAATAGCTTCAAAAGAATACGTCAACCGTCCGATTGTAAAGGAAAATTAAAGCTTAAAATTAATAAAAATGTAAACACTTAAAAATGTGAAACATATTTTATTTAATGATTCGCTAATCTACTTGAAAATATGATGTAAAAACTTAAATCAATAATGCTGTAGCTTGAATGTCATTTATTATTTTTTAACCAAAAATATCAATTCTGTTGGCAATCAGGAGCCCTTGTTTGCTACATTACGTACTTTGGGGGATTGGTAAAAACATATTCCATCTTAAAATTGCTCTCAACAACGTAGCTGTGGTTGTTGCTACGCCATGAATTAAAATGCTCAAGCCTTTTATTTGGTGGAATGTCGTCGAAAGCTTATGGGAGACGAACTATGGGGCCATATGCCATCATGTAACTGGATCCCTTAAGCGGCCTAAACTTTATGATGGCACCTTGACCCTCCACAAACTTCTGAGGCCTCCAGCCCCTTATTCAGTGTCTGTGCTCTTAACAGGTGCCGCTATACTTGGAAGAGAGGCGTTGTCTGTTGTCATCTGCCTAAGATGCGTTTTTTTTTCTTTTTTTTTTTTTTTCATTCGTTGCTTCGATTTCGTGAGGATAAAGGATATTCTAAAAAGTATGCCTGTTCTGCTTAAATTGAGGCTTTATTATTTTTTAAATTTTGTTTTCAGAAAAATTATTTACAATAAAAAGGTATCTTTCACAGTGATTTAATTTAAAAATGAGAATGATATGATAATATTTTGCGATAATGAATGCATGATAACCTTGTTTTTTTTACCATCATGATTTTAAATATTTTAAAGTTGAGAGATGTTTGTAAACAGGTAATAAATTAAATATAAAATATAAAAGAAAAAAAAATATTAGTACAGATTCAAAAATAGTAAAAAACCTATATATATTAAAAAATACATTATATATTACAACCAAATTATTTACATGTATGTATATATATGTAAATAATTTATATTGTGGTTCTTGTTGTTATTTATTTGTTTTTTTATTATGTAAAGAAAAATTTCTCCAACAATTATTTTTTAATATTTAAATATATAAATTGACTTAAATCTGAAAATTTTATTTTCACATTTAAATCAAAGGAAGCAAATATTTTTTTTTGCCTCCGCACAGAAGAAACAAAAATTTTAAGAAAAACATTTTTGTATTAAAATAAATTAATGTAGAGAAAATTAATTTTTTACAATAACAAAAAAATAAATAAATAAATAAAAAAATGTAATGATAATTAAGAGACTAATAACAGAAATTTTAATATATTTATATAATTATAAACTCGATTTAATTTATGCATATAATTAAAACTTGAATTTAAAATTTTTAATTTTCTTTCTGATTTTTGTTACTTGTTTAAGCATTTTTTAAATTGAAACATAATTTCAGGTGGACATTGGATTGGACTTCGAACTGTAAAGGCTTGCATAAAAATATGAAATGATTAATCACAGTGATGATTGCATAATATGTTGAACATTTTCTCTCGGATTTTTTCTCATCAGTATTTTTTTAACAAAACATTATAAGTAAAATACATTTTATAATTTACTAAAACGAGCAATTTCATCGTATAAAATAATTTGTAATGAATTTTTAATATTTACTTTTTTTATTGGACAGCATCTATATATATTCTAGGTTCTATAATTTCATCGAAACCTGAAAATTCCTCTCCGTATTTTCAGTTACACCTAAGAATACATTTTTGTAACATTTTACTTTTTTATTGGACAACATCTATTTATATTTCATGTTCTATAATTTTATCAAAACCTGAAAATATTTTTAAATTATTATTAGTTTACTTAAATCATTATACTTATTATTGTTATACTTAAATTATTATACTCTCTCCTTGAAAAAGTATATTATTCTATAATTTCATTAAAACCTGAAAATTGTTTTTAAACAATATTCTCTCCTTAAAAAGAACCTATTTTTGCAATTAAAACTAAGATTAATTTTTTTAACATTTCATCAAAACCTGAAAATTGTTTTAAGCCATACTGTCTCCTTGCAACAGAATGTGGTTGTCTCTCTATTTTTCTATTTCAACCAAAATCGAATGCCTTCCACATGTAGAGTGAGTCACATTCCCCTGTCTCGTGTGTTCTATCTTGTAAATTTTGCATTATCTCACAACCACCTACTGAGAGGGTTATCACCAACAACACATGCAGAAATGCCATCCTCTAAGCCGGTGCAACTGCAATGAGGTAAGCTCAGATACTTTATGGGTCGCATTGTCAACAGCATCGTTTTCAGAATACACCCTTTCAACTCGTAACTAACTCTGCAGACCGAGGGGTGGGGGATGATGTTGTGGGTGGCAAAAACGGACCCCTACGTTGATAGATACCCTCGTGGCGTTCAGGGGTCAATCTCACCCAACTGACTATTCTCAAATTTCTGAATACTATCAAATATTCGGCAATAACTTCGGGATCCGAGATAATTCTAATGAGCATTGTTGATGGAAGATGGGAAGAATTTATTATTTTCGTTAAAAAATCTCCCCAAAGTTATGATGTGTTTATCATAAATACTAGGTCACCAGTGATTCTGTTTTTTCAGACTCCTCCAACTAAAAAAAAAACAACTATAAATAAGCTAAAAAAAAGTATTTCCTTAGCTGTAATGGATAGTTCTACCACGTCTAAATTGTGAATGAGTAAATCGACAGATTCTATCAGAAATGAGACAGCTTTGAAGCAGACATTATTTATTATTTATTATTCAAAGGATTATCCATTGGAAATACTGAAGAAAATGCACTCAATTACATGAAGATTATACCAGAATCTTGAATGTAATATTTTTTTTCGATTTAAATATTATAGTATTTTTATATTATTTGTAATGTATTTGTAAGAAATAGCCTCTACTGATAAGGAAATCTTTATACTTGCATTCCTGAGACTTGAAAAAAAAAAAAATGCAGAAAATTTATCTCTTTACATATATGTTTTGGAGCCTTCTGCTCGAGTGGTTAGCGCTCTGGCGTTCAGTGTCATGGATGTTTGTAGTGGTTCGGGATCCACCTTAATCAGTAAGTCCCGGTCTCATATGACTGTTGGACGTAGGGCTCTACTACCTACAGTCCTACTTTATAAAAAAGGAAACCATCTCCTATCTCGAAATCTGCCAGTCGGCAGACGGCATTGGTCCACCATAGGTTGTTGTGCCAGGGAGTTCGGGAGTTGATATATATTTTACTGAATTGAGATATTCTTAAAAAGTAACTCCTTAAAATTTAATTTTAGAAAGATATTGTGAAAGTGAACATATGGAAAACAAACACTTTCAAAGAAGTGCTTAATCAGCGGCAGAAAAAGTGCTGAATAATAAAATATTGATGTCCAAATCTTGCTGAAAATTTCTTATTTCACGGACATTTTTGATGTTTACATAAAATAGAACATATAAATACGACGAAAAAAAAAAAAATCGAAGAGATATGCGAAAATTATTTGTTATTTTATAAAATTTTTTGCTTATTTTTCGCAGTGGATATTTTAGATTATATAGATTTACCTTTTAGCTTAACAACTATCAATAAATGAATAAATAATATTTTATATGTGGCATTAGAGGGGATTATTTTTTTTCTCCTGCACTTCAAAATTACTCTGACAAGTCTCATGAGCCAATGGTCCAGTGCACAGTTACCGTGCAGAAGGAATTCCGGTTTGAATCCTCTGGTGGTTACAGGGGCAGTGGCTGTTTTCAGAAACGACAAAAGTCGATAGCGATTGCAGCAATATATATGTGTATAGCGTCTCATATCGATAGTCAAGCTGTTTGATGACAATTTTTCGGGTTTCTCCCATACAACATGCAAACACAGAGCAGTTACTCAGAAAAAGGCTTCCCAGAAGCAACTTTTTCTTTTAAATGTGAAATGGCATCATGTGATCTTGACATGTCATCATGATGCACGTAAAATAAAAAAAAAAATTATTGCACATCCATTGTTCTACAATCGAACATTATTTATTATATTATTATTTATATTTATTTATATTATTATTTATTAACAAAAATCAAATTTAAATATTTTTATTTAATTTTTGTTGATCTTGCGTCATTGCATAGATGAACTATTCACAATTCATTAACGTTAATCATTCATTCAGTCTTCATTGCTTCTCCTGTTTCACACATCAGCTTCTCATGAATATTCTGAATTTTTCCCTATTGAATTGAGATTTTGTACTGAATTTCGGGTTTTTCCCTAAGGGCATGTTAGGAATAGATTTTTTTCCCTATGAATATATTTTTATGTACTTTTCGTTAAAATTATTAACAATTAAATATTTTATTTATTCATATGTAACAAAACTAAATAATGTATAGTTAAAAAAAAATAAAGATTTTATGCGAGATATTGCATTATTTTTAAAAGGGTTAGTAATTGATTCTATTTTTGAAGTAAATGTGTAAAACTATGTCTCCTTCGATTTTTAAGATATCCATACTTTAAAGCATTTGCTCATAAAAATGAGTTGATTTAATTTGTTTTATGCATTTTAATGTACTGTTTAACATCAACTACGTGTACTCTGTTTAGTGCATTTTTAAAATGGAGTATGATTTTGACAATAGATATTAGATATGCCAGAGGTAATATGTATATTATGTATGTACACTCATGTCCATAAATTAAGGATAATGAAGTTCAGGCAAAGAAAGAGACAGAAGCAAAACAAATTTGACTTATTTGTAAAGTCTATTTATTTATTAAACAAAAGGTAAAGAGCAAAAAAGATGCTATATGTTTGACATAATTAAAAATTGTGATTTTTACTCCCTGGACCAAATTTCAAAAAGAACATATTTACAAAAACAGTATAACATGGTTAGTATGATGGTTAATATGAAGTATGTCTCCCGGACGATGCAATACAGGCCTTACAACGCCTAGGCATGCTGAGAATCAAATTATCAATCTGATCTTGGGGAATATTACACCACTCATCAAGCAATGCCTCCGAAGTTCCGGTTGACAGGTGGGAGGGGGTTGACGGGCTGCAATTCGTCGGCCAAGCATATCCCACACATGCTCTATTGATTCAAGTTCGGTGAGTATGCTGGACAATCCATACGGGTGATATCCTCCAATTGAAGGCATTCGTCTGCAATGTTTGCACGGTGAGGACGGGCGTTGTCATCCATAAACAGAAATTCAGCACCCATGGAGCCCCGAAACAAACGTACATGTTGTTCCAGAATGGCATCACGATAGATGTGGCCTGTCAACGTTACACTCTGAACATGCAGGTCAGTTCTGGAACCAAGAATAATTCCTCCCCAAACGAGCCATCCTGCACCACCGTAACGGTGTCGTTCAATGGTGTTCTCTTGGTGGTAACGGGTACCTGGTGCTCTCCATATGAAAGTCCGGTGAGAATAAGACTGCAAACTAAACCTGGACTCGTCGGAAAACATCACACAAGACCACTGTTGCGGTGTCCACAATGCATGCTCTCTACCCCAGGTTAATCGCAGGTGACAGTGAGTTGCGGTAAGTGGAACACATCTGACAGGCCTACGAGCATATAGACCAATGTGCCCTAAGCGTCTGTACACGATCTGCCTTGAAACTGTCGTACCGGTAGCTGAAGAGAGCTGACGAGACAGGTCTGATGCTGTGCTCCGTCTGTTTCTTTTTGGCAGTAACTGCTAAATATCGGTCCTCATTCGGCGTTGTAACTCGAGGGCGACATGTGCTGTAACATCTACTCACGTTACCATCATCTTGGAATCGTTGCCAAAGCCTGGAGATGACACTCTGGGCGATTCCAAGTTCCTCGGACACTTCCAGCTGGGTACGTCCACATTCCAGTCGTCCGATAATTCTACCACGTAAAAAATCATCCAAATGCTTCCTTTGTGCCATAACTATGCGGTTATTGCACTGAAAGGCTTTTAAAGCGCTTGTGAACAATTTTACTTCTTTTTTGCCACCATTCCTTATATACCCCTCTCTTACACTCTCGTCATTGTGACGTACTATCTGCGCCGTACTATACATGCAGGTAGGCATCCTGCATTCAGGCTAGCCCTTTATTGACAAAAAGATTTGATGACCTAATCTACAATAAAAGAAAGCATTAAAAAAAATATTTTTCTAATATTTAAATATTTACTTTTTTTTTTTATTAAATTAAAGCTTGATCAGGTTCTTTGTTTTAGTCTTTCATAGAAATATAAAATTTTTTATAAAATGGATAAAATTTTTAAAAAAAAAATCACAAAACGGATATTTTATGAGGCATGTCACCTTCGGAATGTAGTGTGCGAAACCTTGTTATTTCTCATTTTATTTTTGCATTCATTGTTTTTGTAGATCTTTCAACTTTATACAACACCTGCAATGATTCACAGATCAAATGAAGGCAAATATTAATAGCAATTACACAACCCATTTAACCACTTCATTTCATTTTAACCACTACAGCCTGATTGTAACAGTCACCTTTTCCATCTAAAAGTATTAGATTACAGAGACGCAAAAAGTATTATTAGTGATCGCGCATACACGTAACTTGATCATTTGCAGTTCAAAACGTTACAAAGCCCTCGTTAATTAGATTTTGCATATTTATTTTATTCATATACATTCTAAAAACACACACACACATAAAAAAAACTGATGCTCCAATAGAGAAATTTATTTAATTATAACAGAATTTCATATGTATACGATAATACTTTTACAACAGATATCAAAATGAAAATTTTTCAATTTTGGTGGCCAATCAATGACTAGCTGAGGCTCCAGAACAACGCAATAAATAATTTAGATGTTAAGAAAAAAGGAAAAATTCCAGTTCTAGGGTATAACTTCTTTTGAAATCGATTCCATCTACTCACTTGTGCTGTGAGCAGATGGAATCGATCACCTTTAATTTGGGTTCAAATACAATATATCATATCTCACCATTTCAGAGAGAGCTTACATTTCGATTAAAAAAAAAGTAAGGTGTTGAAACCGAAATATCTACCTACTTTTGCAAAGAACGATGCCATTATTCAATCATATTAGCATGAGTGGTTGAATCATGGCAGAAGCAGCATCAAGATGGTAGCAATGGACCTAGAATTGTTAGTTATAATCCCGTTATATTGTCCCTCTATTTATGACACATCGGACTTACATTTCAACAGAATGCAAAAACATACTGATCGTGAAAACAGATCTTACAGAATTTAATTTGTTATTTTCAATAACCTGCGAACATGGAAACGCAAGAAACATTTATACATGACTCAGAGGACAATGTATGATTTCATATCACCTACTGTCCATCTACAACCCTACTACGCAGACTAACAAATTGTGTCTGTCGTGATGTCGGCCATGTTTCACCTGGAAACTCACTGTCAGTAGTAGAATGAGGTTCAGTATTAAGTCTCGATTTGAATTGAGTCAATCTCGTCAGCAACATTGATGATCAGCGAAGACATATTTGGAGAATCTTGAACAGTAGGGCAGTGATATAATGTCAACCAGACAGTTACCAACCCAGCAGCGCCAATGCATTTGATAGTTGTACTCGTTTGATTATCATACGCATGGCGGTATGCTGATTTTATACCTTCAGTTATATTGTCCTCTATTCTTATATTGTTCCTCTTTTCTTGGCATTTCAGCAGAATACAAAAAACATACTGATTGTGAAAGCATATCCTAATTTGTCATTCTCAATAACTTGGAAACATTTAAAGATGACTCAGTGAACAACGTCTGATCTTATGTCAGCCATTGCACATTCTTCCACCCCCTGCGTAGATTAACAAACGCATCTATAGTGACGTCGGCTATGTTCCCCATGTAGTAGAATGAGGTTCAGTAATAAATCTCGCTTTGAATTGAGCCAATCACAGCATCAACACTGATTTATCAATATAATGCCGAGCAGTTTACGTGAAATGAAGACTAGAGATGTTTGCCTACCATACATGTAACTCTACATTATAATTCTAGTTACAGGGCCAATGGTCAGCGAAAACGTATTTGGAAGTAACCAGGAGAGTAAAACAGTGGTGAAATGCCAACCAGACAGTCATCCGTCTTGCAGTTCGAATGCATTTGATTGCTGTACTCATTTGGTTATCATACTTGACAGCATTGCAATATGCTGATGTTATTCCTCCTGATATATCGTCCCTCTATTTATGGTACCCCGGCAAAATAATGGTTACACACGATTGATTACGTATTCTAACAAGACCGACAGATCTTTTCTCAAAAGGGCAAGTTTGGCCCTGTTTCACCTAGAAACTCACTGGCTGTAGTAGAATGAGGTTCAGCGATAAGTCTCAATTTGAATTGAGTCAATCACATCAGCAATACTGATAATCAACGGAAACGTATTTGGAGGCAACCAGAACAGTAGGACAGTGATGGAATGTTAAACAGACAGTCATCTACCCAGCACTCAATGCATTTGATAGTAGTACTCGTTTAGTTATCAGTGTGCCAGTATAAGAGGGATAACACCAGTATGGTGATATGCTGGTGTTATCCCTCTTCGTATATTTTCTTTCTATTTATTGCACCCCGGCAAAATAATGGTCATAGATGGCGGATGGCGGATTGTAACAAGACCGTCAGATCTTTTCTCAAAAGGGCAATTTTGGGATTTGATGAACAGATTCCTTTGACCACCCTAGGATCCTGACTTTCTAACTTGACAATTAGTCTCTTGAGAAAAAAATTTAATTCTTCTGAAATTTTAATAATTTATTTTCTATAAGTATGCATCAAAACTACCAAATTTCGTCCCATTCAGATTTCTTCTTGCGTGAGTCTTTTTTTTTCCCCTGTTTGGGCAATTAATGTATGCAATTAAAAAGAGTGCATAAGAGAGGCATTTAAAAACAAATAACATAATATAGTAAAAAAAAATAAATAAGAAATTCGATAATAACCAAGTGTAAAACTCAACTGGCTTCTATATTTCAATTTGTTAATATTTATACTTCAAAATAATTGCTAACAAATTTGCGTTTATCCAAATTAGTCTGTGCCTTTTCACTGCATTAATCATCATCAACCACAGCTATTTTGTTGAAGAAAGTTTTAAAATGGAGTATTTTAGTAATTTCTTCGTAAACAGTCACAGATAACTGGCATATAATTAATTGCAAATAGAATTTCACTCCTGTCTAAAAGTAAACAATAAATAAATGTAAAAATAATATTGATCGCGACCCTACATTCAGGCTACCACATTATGAACAAAAGTTCTGAATACCAAGTTAGTTATGATGAATTCTATGATGTTATTTGTTTTTATTTTACAAGAAATTATGTTTGAAATTTATTTATTTCACATTCACTAAATGAGCATTAATGATAGGTCTTTTTAAAGCTTATAAATATTAATCTCTGTATTAACGTCAATACATCGTGATTTAAAATGATTTCTCAATCCAAAACAGTTTTTGTTCGCCATAATCAGCCTACAGTTAAATTCAAATTTGATAAGTATAGTTATTTTTGGCTACATCAATATCCAGTCCAAAATCAATTAAAAAATATGTGAAATGAATAGAGATTTTAACGAATGCGAATTTGTGAAATAAATAGTTATCCTTGGTAGCAGTTTTTATTTTTATTTTATTTTTATTTTTATGTATGCACTTACGTGACTGAATATGGCTATTGATCTCCGTTTTGATTCTCCATTAAGAACCAAATTCAAAGAAACTCTTTATTGGCATTTAGATACACACCGAAAAGGAATTCTTGATTAAAGTCGAAAAGTATTAAAGATAATATTAGAAGCATCATACTTATGTGAGAATGTTTCCTTTGTTTTGGCTAGCAACTAAATTACAGTAAAGTTTTGAAAAATATTTAGAGAAGACCTTATCTGATATTACATAACATAAAAACAAAAAAAATTTCAAAAGCACATTTACTCTTATATTGAATTTTGGTTTTTAATTTGCGACAATAATAGTAATAATCATCATCATCATTGGCGCAACAGCACCATGGTGGGCCAAGGCCGTCTGCCTACTGGCAGATTTCCAGACGACAACTTTTTTCTTTTTACGGACTAGGATTGTCAGCCATATTAGATAGGGACCTACGACATGCGGTGGATTCCGAATCACTACAAATATCCATGGTACAGCCGGGACTCGAACCCGAAACCTGTGGCTCCGAGCTTGCGACAATAAACCTACTGTTAATTACAAATTTTGTTATTAAAATCTTTGAAAATAATTACATCAAATCTGAAATTAATAGCAGTCTTCGGTAAAATCGCAGACCGAGTTATTATTTATAACAAGAAATTAAATAACTGTTTATTAATCATGGTTTGCTTAAAGCTGTTATAACCTAGTTCAACAGTGCACTGGATGAAAGAGAGTGAGCTAGTATAATAATTTGCGCTTGTTAAGAGAAATATATTTAAAAGCACTAGGCTTAACTATTAATATAGCTTCCAATTACTGTGCAAAATTACTATGTCAAAATCAATTACTATCAATTACTATTAAATCAATTACTTTTTATATGAACTGCATTCAGACTCGAGAGCGAAAGTTTTCAGCGTCGCACTTCAAATCGGCATGCTGCAGTGTGAATGGAAATCGAAACCCATGATATTTTGCTTGCCAGCTATTGAGAAGCAGAATTATCACTCGGCCTGGTGTCGATTTTTAGTACAGCATCTAAGGATTTGAATCCTTTCAAAACACAAGAGGTGACTCGCTCTTAAGAGGATATAACGAGGTTTGTTCTTCTAGTTCAAAGCAACGCCCGGGAATAGGAAAATGTTTCAAGGGCTTAAAACTGTTTCAATCTAAATGTTTTGAGTGAAGTGAATTTATATAATGCAGTATTTCTATCTAAAATTATTTTGCTGCAGCAAGATTCGAGGACTGGAGAGATATCTTTATAAATGGCATTTCTATAACACCGATTCTTTTTAACACAGTTTAATGGTGTAAACTATAACATAAGATTCTCTGATCTTGATATTTAGAAAAGGCTAATACCGAAAGAGACGCAACAGGAGTTTTTAAAAGCAAGCAGTACATAATTTTTTTTTTTCTTCCAGGGCACATATTATGTTAGATTAAAGTTAGTGGTTTCATAATTTTTAATTCATTTTGTTCGTGGAATATTAAATACACTTAAAGGTTTACGCAATTTCCTTCTTTTTAATATTTAGCCACATAGACAGTTTTTGTTTTCTAATACCAGGCATTTTTCCATTTTAACCGTAGCAGAAACCGTATCCAAAGTGTTACCTAAATTACATCTCATTTATAGCCATCACAATTTGGAACAAGTGCTGCATGGAGACAATGATATTTTATGAGAAATAATTTCAAAGATTGAAATAATTATTATTCCTATAATGCACTATTTCGCCTAAATTATATAATTAAAATATGTTATTATTTAAATCAATATATTTTGTTTTATTTCATGCATATGTTTTACTTCTCTAATTTATGTAAATCACTGAAGGATTTCCGAACTTGTTACTTTTTTTGTGGTAATGGTTAGTGTGGGATACATGGTAGATTTTAGAGTTTTGGGTGACAGTGAAAAGTATTATGTCTTGATTCAGGTATTGGCAGGTATAAGTCATTTTTAAGATTTAAAGAAACACTACCACACCAGGAGTCCAAGATTGGCTCCTACGGAGGGCTTCGCAACCTGCGAATTTTTCATGTTCATCCCCGACAAATGAGACGGAAAATTTCGGCTTCATTTATCAAGTTTCGAACCAAACTCCATTAATTCGGTAACTTGGCATGTCGTCAAGCAAATAATTCCATAAAATCTTAATTACATAGATAAAAATCCGACTCATGGCTCAGTGGTAAAGTGCGCTGCTGATGAGCATTATGACTGAGATTCAATCAGCTGGCGACATTGTAGGCGCTGTTTCAAAAACGAGGAGACGTTTGGGATGTTCAGCATCTTGCCTCGTGAGTCAGACTACCCAGTGTTTTCTCCTATACAATACGCGAATGTGGAGTAGTATCCCCTAAAAATCATCCCGTAAGGCACTGCCCACATTCTTCAGCGACTCGGAGTCAAGTCAGACTTCTACTAAGGGTGCTCTATCATAACAGAAACTGCCCCTTCCACGCCATTCATGAGTGACTACTCATGGAATGTCCGTCCTTTGCTGCCAGACACTGAAAATTAGTCACAACAACAACTGCATAGATAAAAAGCCAATATTAGAAAAAATATATAGTTATTTGCACAAAAATTAGAATTTGAGATGCAGTTGAAGAATGTTTATAAAATAAGAGCATTTTACCAAAATTAAAAATAAATCTTCGCAATTAATATGCACAAATCCGCTGGTGGCATTCGTTGCAGTCTCAAAAGCGAGGAGACTCTAGGACGATTATAATAACGTGCATCAAGGTAGTCTGATTGATGGTTGAGAACTTTTCGTGCTATCTTCCATACGGCACTCAAATGCGAGACAGTACTCAACACAAAAAGGCCCTTTAAAATCAATGCGAGCACTCTGTCACCCGTCGTGGCATAAATAAATGAAACACGATGGATAACGATGATCAACAATAAAAAAAATGGGGATTTATGAGTAATTCTAATATATGAGCACTGAAATAAATTATTGTTTTAATAAAAAACTCATAGGAAGAAATGTGCTTTTATTTTCAAATTTTGGTAGTTGTTAATCCCTCTATTTTTATTATATTATAATCCTGCTCTATTAATATATTGTTTCATATAATAGGTCATTGTTTGGGAAAACAACTGTGTTATATGGAACTTTATTTCTCTAATGCAGCTGGCGAACACTTAAGATAGTTGTCTTTTATGCCTTAAGGCAAGCGCTGTAATGTTACTCACTTAGCGCAACCCAGGAAGTGCGTGTAGCTTGAAGATAAATCACGGACGCGAGTAACACTGCCCCACAACGCTCTACGATCCCTATTAGACCGGCCGTACTGTTTAAAATGGATTCCAAACCACCACAAATATCCATGGCACCGCCCGAAACCTGTAGCATCGAGCGCCAGAGCGCTAGCCATTCGGTAATTCAGGCCCCGTTATGTGGAATGTATCTGTACAGGCAGTATTAGCTTAAATTTAGTCAATGTTCAAATATTTTCCAAATATTTCCATTCTATCTGAAAGGAAAAAAAAAAAAAATGACCTTTTATCACTGAAAAGTTTGTTTCTATTACCCCCATACCACATCCACTATACAGAATGACAGCATTAATTATTACATACACACACATGCACACAATTTTTTTAAAAAAATGTATAAATATATAAAGGGAGACTTTCACGGAAAATCAGGACAGTCAGAAATTCTCTGACAGTTTATTCTGCTGCGGCCATTCAGAACCAATTACGGTGGTATGCTGTTGAACATCAACCGTATCTAGTGTCCCCAGTGGCTGTGCCCCGGTGACGCAACCGCGCGATGACAACCGCAAACGATTTTTTTGCTGGAGGGTGAGGCAGGGGTGTACCAGTGGGGCATGATGACACGTCGCTCGTAATTTCCATCTCGCGGAAAACCATCCCCGAATTAATGTGGAAGTTTCGCTGATCTTCAGCCAAAAATCGGAGCTCGCTGACAGATTGTCGAGGCTAGAAGGTTATCTGATAATAGAGGCTTTATCTGCACTTTGGAGATTTTTGTCCATTAATCTGGAGCTTTTTTGCAGCAGAAAGAATGCTGAAATGCATCATTCATCTAGAGATGGGGAAAGAGCTTTTAATCGGGCATCCGGAAAAAAGAAGAGAATCGTCAGTGATTTACTGCTTTGCGAAATATGTGATAGGTATCTTAATTGTTTTACTGTAAACAGAGAATTAAACAGGAGGATATTCAGTTACACCTTCAAGTTTTTTTTAACTCGGTCATTCAAAATACGGTTTTTATATTTTCGTCAAATTACTCATAGGAATCTGAATTCTGTTTCTGGAAAAAAATTTCGTAGCGTTTTCTGCAATTTGGATGGAAATCGAAATGCATGCTGTTTGTATGCTAGTTTTCTCAGATATATCGTTACGGCTTGATGGCCAATTGGCTAGAGCTCCGGCCTTTGGTACCACAGGCTTCAGGTTCAAATCCTGGCTGTGTCATGGATGTTTGTTGGTGGTTCGGAATCCACGTTAAACTATAGGTCCTGGTCAAATTAGCCTAAAGTTTGCACACAAAATGACCGTAGAACGACAAACCAAACCAGATATACCACTAGATCTGATGCCTGTATTTTGGTCTTGTTTATCGAGTTCAAACTGCAACCCCTGAGGACAAATGAACTTTCGGACAAATGTTTCTATTCTGGATACAACAATAGATAAGGATTTAGGAAATTACGTTTAGCTGATTTTCAAAATCGAAATTAAGAATTTTGACTCCTGAACTTTGGCAGCAGTAGAAGTAGAACAATAATCATAATTATTTATCTTACTTAATTGTTTACTCAAGTCATTCGAACTTTCTATCGTTCTATTGTCTTCTTTTACAAATGTTCGTGTCTAACTGTTACATGCCATTCAGTTATTATAATTTTGTTGTTTCCTATCCCACTTGGTTGACAGCAACATCTATACCAAGTCCATGAAACCGTGTGGACTCATGGAAGGCAGTTTCTGTTATGATGGAGCCTCCGTAGGTGGAAGTCTGACTTGGTCCGGCCTGTTGAAAGAGAGAGGAAGAGAGAAGGACGTTTAGGGGAAGTACTTCGCGTTTTTGTATCGTATGGAAGAAAACCGGAAAACTCCCAATAGGTAGTCTGACTAACAAGGCAAGATGCTGAACATCATAAATGCTATCGAATCTCCTCTTTTCTTGAAATTGTGTCTACAACAAAGCCGCCAGCGGATGGAACCTCCGCCCCTCATTCTCACCAGGGGCAGATGTTGCCACTGAGCTACGAATCGGTCATTTTAATTTTACTCAATACAGTTATGTAATGAGTTGTTTAGTTCAATTTAAATTATATGGAATTAATTTTTAACAGTCAAATTTGCCTTTCCAACCTTGTTTAACGTTCATTTTCTTAAAAGATATGTGAATTTAATTTGGATAATAATAAAACAATTTTCTGCCAAGTTTTAATTAATACAAAATCTTTAAATTGATTTTTCTCAGTGTCACATTTTGTATAAATAGTATCAAAGTTAAAATGTTAAGGAATTTTGAAATAGTTAATAGTTTTTACATCCAACTAATTTTCAAAATTATCAAACAAAATTTATTTTTATCTTATTTGTTTCAGAGAGTTTCAGTGTTCAGAGAGTATTGAATGTATATTATATATTTAATTTTCAAAATTAATGAATTGTAATAAATAATTTATTTGAATCTCATTTGTATCAGAGAATTTCAGTGAATTATACTGATTGAAATGAATAGAAAAAATAAGCATTGATTTATAATTTATACTCTCTATCTCTGTGTATGTGTGTTTCCCTTTGATTTTTTTTTTAATTATTAAATTTTTGTCTTTTTTTTTTTTTTTCGGATAATTTATTTATTGCTAATGTCTTGTCTACTTCTATTAGTATTGAATGTATATCTAAAAAATTAAAAAATTTACTCTAATTTTGTGAATATCTTTGAAAATATAACAATCAATTTTCAAAGTAGCACGTTGTAGTTTATTTTATCTTGTACACAATTCTCTGATGAATTACTATAATATGATATTACGTAATAATAATGAGGCGTTATTGACGCTTCATTATTATTACATAAACAGAATTAAAACAGGATAGATATAAATTTGCTGAGCAAAAGAATGGTTCATTATGCGCAGTTTTACAACCGAACATGAAATTATGCACAATTATCTGATAACGAAACACACATTTTCACATTGATCAAATCAAGTGATCACCTAATTTGTGATTCAGAAAGGGATTTTGGGACGAAATTTTTTCCCCAATAAAGAGGGAGTGAAATATCAGATGATCGTGATACATTTCCATCCCAATCAAAACTAGGACATTAGCACGGAAATAGTTTATGTGAGAAAGTGAAAGGATGTTATTGAGGTCGCCATCTTGTTTGGAAATAAAACTTCCGTACATTATTTCTTTCAAGATTGGTTTAAAGAAAATTTGAAGCATACCCAGGTGTGCAATTCCCGCAAAAGTTTTTTTTCAGCAAAAGAGAATGGTACAAAAATTAAAGAACAACTTATGGCACAAAACACATTCACCTTGGAGTTATTCCTCTCAGGCTTTTAGGAGGTATGAAAATTTCCTGAATCCTAAATATTAGCATCATGTCGTTCAATTGGCTACTCACATAGATGGCATGAATGACATGACGTGTGAATCTTCACAGAAAATTAACTGTGACAAAATATTGTCTTCCCATTGCTATAATCATGCTGTAATTTTATCGGACTTCAGCGGGTTTCTTTCACAACATCCATGTCTTGAAAAAGGACACTTTTCTGGTACTCTCTACTGAAATTCCGTTGTATTTTCATAGAATAATGACTTTTATGAAATCACAGTAAGATTTGTTTTTCAACGCCGTTGATCATCTTCACACAGAAAGAGTGATGGACTACATCGTGCTTGCACATGGACTTGAAGCACCCATCTTACCAGGATGCTTGCTATAAAAATGCCATTATTGAATGAACTTACAATTAATGCTTCACAAAATATTCGATATGAAGTTGTCCAGTTAGTGTTTGTCCAATCTTTATATTTTAATGTTCTCTCTTTGATTATATTTAATAAAAGAGAAATCTAATAAAAAAAAATTTCAACACAGTTCTTTTTATTATTCCAAATATATGATAATCCGGATATATAAAAAATAATATATAGTTCTTTATCTTCATTGGCTCAAAAGCCCCATGGTTGGCCAAGGCCGTTTGCCTACTGGCAGATTTGCAGACAGGAGATGTACGGGGTAGGGTTTTTACACGAGGTAGGGTTGTCAACCCTACACCCAACGCTCTACAGTCATATTAGACCAGGATCTAAGGTTTAAAGTGGATTCCGAACCATTATAAACATTTATAGTATCGTCAGGGCTCGAACACCGAAATCAGAGCGCTATTCACTTGGCCATCAAGCCTAATCTATAATTAATATTTTAATAATAACATATAATTAATAAATAAAATTCTATATGAAATTGTCAATCATAGAGAATTAATTTAATTTTATACAAGTATTACTAAAATAGGTATGCATATGTTTAAAAGTTATTTTTTGTATTTATGAATATATTTTTAGAAATAATTGAATATTATACTGATTTTAAGAAAATAAATGAAATATCAGTAAATTGTGATAGGAAAGTTTCATATTCATTGAATTTTAATGAAATTTGACAAAAACATTAATCAAACAGTGCTCACAAATTAGGCACAAAATAAAAACAATCAACTCATTTTCTGTCCACAAAATATGCAAAATGGAAACATATTAAAAAAAAAGGGTCTGAGTCCAGTGTGAGACCAGTTTTAGTAGGAAATGAGATCACGTCTAACAACTATACAAGCACGACATACATATTCTGGAAATGTTCTATTCGCAAGTACAATCCATTGCAATGGGTGGGTTAATTGCAACAATATAGAGAATCTAAAACATTCTCAGTCGAGTTGAAGTTCGTGCCATGTCCAGAACATTCTGGCCAATCCATATCTCTACACGAAGGTTATTTCTCCACCTTCCGAATTCTGCGTGGTCTAATATTGTCGTTTTTTAGGGTGAAGGAGTCAGCAAATGCATTCACATAAGAATTATTGGATGAAGTATGTCGTCTCTAGATCTGAGGGGATACGATGCTGGGATTCATGCTAACGAATCTTGGGACACTATGCAGGTCAGTACGGCTATTCAAAGAGATACATGCCTACACACAAACACTGGACCTCCCAAATCTGACCCTTTCATTAATATGACTAAGATAACAGCGATTTTCCGGTTTCCGCTAAGTCAATAATTATCTTGAGTCACTTAGAAAGCAAAATCCGGACACAACAACTTAGAGTAAAGACCTTCATTGACTTGCACTTCTGCAAATAGTTATTATGCAACTGGGGGCCTTCCTCGCCTGTATTATAAAAGCTGATCCAGAACTTAAAAAGGCATTGTGTATTTTATGAATTTTAGAAGAACTCGCACATGATGTTACATAGGATTGACTTCAACTCACTGGTTCGATATTGCAATTCTCCAATATAGGATTGACTTCAACTCACTGGTTCGATATTGCAATTCTCCAATATAAGATTGACTTCAACTCACTGGTTCGATATTGCAATTCTCCAATATAGGATTGACTTCAACTCACTGGTTCGATATTGCAATTCTCCAATATAGGATTGACTTCAATTCACAGGTTCGATATTGCAATTCTTCAATATAAGTTGACTTCAACTCACAGGTTCGATATTGCAATTCTCCAATATAGGATTGACTTCAACTCACAGGTTCGATATTGCAATTCTCCAATATAGATTGACTTCAACTCACAGGTTCGATATTGCAATTCTCCAATATAGGATTGACTTCAACTCACAGGTTCGATATTGCAATTCTCCAATATAGGATTGACTTCAACTCACTGGTTCGATATTGCAATTCTCCAATATAGGATTGACTTCAACTCACAGGTTCGATATTGCAATTCTCCAATATAGGATTGACTTCAACTCACTGGTTCGATATTGCAATTCTCCAATATAGGATTGACTTCAACTGACTGGTTTGATATTGCAATTCTCCAATATAGGATTGACTTCAACTCACAGGTTCGATATTGCAATTCTCCAATATAGGATTGACTTCAACTCACTGGTTCGATATTGCAATTCTTCAATATAGGATTGACTTCAACTCACAGGTTCGATATTGTAATTCTTCATTGTAATAAATAATATGAGTACTCATATCTAAAACAACGCCATCTCAAAATTTTGCTTTGGGGTTTCTAATTGCAAAAATTGCAGGCGCTTTAAAACTTTATTTTCGATCACTTGTCCAGCGATATTTCATGACAGCAGGTCGACTAATTTGCATATTATTTTCTGATACGGCATTAATTTGACATACAATATGTATTTTTTATGAAATTTTTTGGCGATGCAAGTATTCTGATTATGTTTCAATTCATTCATTCATAAAAAGATCCTAGTTATATTTATGAGAAAATTATGAAGAAGATTATATTATATATATATATATATAGTAATAAGTACACGTGCTCAATATATATACTAACAAATAGCAATTATCTATTGATAATTTGATTATTATCATTCAACAAACATTCATTTAAATTTTGAATATTAAATACATACTTATGGGGAAAAAAAAGTTAAATATAGTCTTAAATATTTCTTAAAATATACAAAATCTATATATTTAAAAAGGATTTAATATTCAAGATAGCAAAAAAAAAACATTTATTTGTTTATATATACTAAAAACTACCTAAATAACATGTTATTTTTTAAATAAGTGAAAAATTCTTGAGTTATTATAATTTTTATGAACAAAATGTTATGAATATTTAAATTTCCATATTCAAATTTATTCAAGTTATTTGTCAAGTCTAGAAGACTCTTACGTTCAAAGATCTAGATATCTTTCAAGGATCTATATATCTTAAGCACTATTATTAAGTGACCTTATGTAAACATTGATAATTTTTACTATTAAATGTATTTTTATTTTTAAAAAATGATTAAAAGCAATACAAATTTGATTTTCTTTGTAAATAACAACTGAACATTAGACCGATATTTGAAAAAAAAATATATATTGAAGTTTTATAGTAGCTATAAAATCAGCAAAAAATAGTACAAAGCAGAATAGCAGTAGCAGAAAAAATTCTTGAGTACGAAGACATGTAATGATTTACGCATTTGCAAAACCAAAGGTGAAGAATTAAATTATGTATTACTGTAGAGATTTTAGCTAAATATATTAACATTAAATAAGAAACAAAGTTCTTAATTTTAGATAAATTTATTTTGTGCTTTTAAAAGCAAGATTTAAGGCTGAAGAGATCAGTTTCCAATCCAGCGGTTACGCAATTAATGAAAGTGAAAAAAAAAAAACAAAAACAAAAACAAAAAAAAAAAAAAACCGGAAAGCACTAATAAAAAGTCTAACAAAAATAATGTCTTAATAATGTCTTAATGTGTTAAAATAATGTCAATCCAGCGGTTACGCAATTAATGAAAGTGAAAAAAAAAAAAAAAAAAAAAAAAAAACGGAAAGCACTAATAAAAAGTCTAACAAAAATAATGTCTTAAATGGAAAAGAAAGCATTAATACCTTACCATAGTATTAAAATATATACATGCTTACAAAAAGTAAACCAATAAGTAACAAAAAACAATAAGGTCAGTCATTTGTAACAGAAAACAAAGTGACCAATAATCAATATTTCTACACACACGTGCCAGACTCTTTAATTTCTGCAAGATGTCGCGCTCGCTTTGAAATCGAGAATATCTTTATCTCCTCAGTTTATCTCGCTAAATGAAAGCTATGCAACAAAACTTGCGTTCGATACATCAAATCTTGATAATCATTCGATTACTCAAGGTTTGAACACGTAAGTTCCATAATTCGATAATCTTTTATTTTGAGGATAAACCGCTTGTAGTGGATCTCTTTAAGATTGTTTGCAATGTGTAAATTACAAAATACGTGAAAAAGATTTAATTTTCACAAAAGTGCGTTGCCTCGATTCCAGCATGGGAATTTTATTATAATTTTTTTTTTTTATTCATTTAAATTGAAAAAAAAAAAAAAAAAAAAAAAAATGTCAATTTAAACATTCTTTAAAAGACCAATCAAATTTCGGTCATGGTCTTCTAGAATTTATTGAAAATTATATTTTCTAAGTTTTAGAGTAAATTATATTTTCTTTTCTTTTCCCCACATACCTATGGCTATGTAATCCCTGCCAGTTAAGGGCAACTCAGCTCTAGGCACAGTGATGTGGTGTGGTGTGGTGTAGTAGAAGTAGTGATACCACAGGCTTCAGTTTCAAATCCTGGGGATGGCATGGATGTTTGTAAGTGGTTCGAAATCCACGTTAAACTGTAGGTCGCGGTCTGTTTAACCCTCGTGTGCACAAAATGACCGTACAGTGACAAACCAAACCAAACCTGCCAATAAAAATGGGAAGAATATGTATACCATGTAGCTCAGCAATGGGTGTAAAGGGGAAGTCAGTGCCTTTCAGAAAAACTTTTATGAATAACTACCCCATTTGCTGTTGTATGGGAGAACAACTAGAAAATCGGACTATCAAGACGGACATCAAGTTATCGGACTATCGAGACGAGATGCTGCTTCCACCGAAAACTAGTAATTTTTGAACAAATCGGATTCGCATCCGGCACGACCATCAAATACACCCTTCAAACAGACAAACATAAAATATATCACCACAACACCTGAATTATATAATGACTACAAAATTTTTACCTTAATACAAAAATATTTATAAATATATATTGACATCCATATCGACAAGACACAACAAGGCCACCAGCGGATTGAAGCTTCAGATGTACTACACTCTATCTGTCACTGATCATCGAGTCGGTCAAATTACGATACATAGAACTAAGTTGATTTGTTTTGCTAAGTGAAAATTAGTAATAACACACATGAATAGGATGAGATAGAAGATAATATTTCTATCTCATAAAATAGTGTTTTTATTTATTTATTTAAATTTTTAATGTAGTAATCGAAATGAAATTTGTTGTAGCATTTGAATTTCAGAATAGAGGGTTTCTTTTCGAAAAGGAAGTTCCACCGTAATACGTTTCATTTTTTTTTCAAAAAAAAAAAAAAAAAAAAAAATAATAATAATAATAATAATATAAAAAAACAAACAAAATTTTTAGAGTCAATTCCTACTTTTTTCCCCACTATGTTGCAGAAAATCTTTTATAAATAATTTTCATTCATTTTTTTTTTAAGTTTATCTGGCGCCATCTATTGGTAGATACATGCAACTTAAATCTAAAAAAAACTAAAATTAATTAATTAAATTTAATTACTGAATTAATATTTGAAAAAACTGTATTAACATCCAGAGTCATCCACTACAAGTTAAAAAAAGGCATTTGAACTTGAGTGGATGAATAAAAGTATTTTATGAACAATTGAAAATTTGAACAAGATATATATAAGGAGAGGGTGAGCTAGTAGAAGGAATTTAAAAAAAAATAATAATAACTTGCAACTAATGCTAAGTTGATTGTTTATATTATGTATATAAAAAATTTAAAAAATAAGAATGAAATGTATTTTTGATAAAAAAAGCTTTCTATTTTTAAAGGATGTTGTGAAAGATTGATTTAAAATTGATTTGATTTACAGGATTGAGGAAGATTTTATATGATGGTTGCAAATACTGAAATTAAAACATTTTTCTTTTAGAAACTATAAAATAATTTAATTGTACATCATATTTAAAATTTTAGACATTTTTCAGAGGATTAGGAAAAAAAAATTATGATAATTTCCTGAAAAATTTTTTTTTTTAATATTGCAATCTTTTCTTATTCAAGGTTTTATTTGTTTAATAAAAAAATTTCCCATCGAAATTCGTGTTTTAATTTATTTTTTATTTTTGTTTTCTATTCTGGTAGGTTCAGACCACATTATTAATAACTAGCAATAAGGTTGTCCTCATTTCAAACTTTTGGTATCGCCATCTATTGATATTTTAAAGAGCTTTCTTAAAACCACCAATGTTGAATATGCTGCCATCTAGTGAAATAAATTAGAGTTAAAACATTAAGGTACATTTTGTTTTTTAAAAAAATCATTAAATTATACTATATTTAAAAAATATTAATAAAATAGTATGATATATATATAATAATTATTTTCTTAAATATTTTAGTGATTTTCTTTATCAAAATCAATTTAAGCAGTTAATATATATAAATAATACAAAATGCTAAACAAAAATATATAATAATAATAATAATGAAATAAAATTATTGGAAAAGTAAACACATGGCAATATTAAAAACCGGAAAATTTTAAAAAAGAACATAATTCAAGGAGAATTAAAATATATACATATCTAGTTGAAATATAGCATTTTGTTCCTGATATGTTTTGGACAAAATCACAATTAAATTCTATTTTATAACATTTGTCATTCATTACTTTTACTTCAAATAAATGAATTAATGAGAAAATTTTTATATTAAAAAAGTTTCATGAAATGTTTTCAAAAAGTTTTGTAGTAAAAACTATTACAAAATGAATAATAATATAAAAATATGAATATTAAATGCCAATCGTCTTTAAATTAAAGAAGAATTTTGAAAAAAAAAAAAAAAATAATAATAAATACAAAAACATTTTTCTAGATTTTAAGCTAAAAATATTTCATTGATATAAATTTAAAAAATATCATCAGGAATAATAGGGTTTGGCTTTAGTACTTTTTACATATTTCATCATATTTTAATTTTAAAAATTAAATCATAGTATTTTGAATTTATTTTAGAATTTCATAGATGGGTTATAGCATTGCCTTTCTCTACTATAATATTCTTACTTTTTACATCAGTTTATTTAGTGCATATAATATTTCGATCAAAGCATTTCAGAAGTTCAACTTTGAGAATAAAATTATCTAGCAAATTTTTATTTTTTTTTTTTTTAATAATTAAGAAAATTATAAAAATAAATTTAAATACAAATTTATACCTAATAATTAAATTTATCCAAAAGAAAAAAAGGTTTCAAATTTCTACATCCACCAGAAAGGTTTGAGAATGCATTAAATAACGTTTAATTCTTGTATAAACAAACTGATAACAGATGGCACCACAAGCAATAAAGCTTGCGTGAATTTTGAATTAATGGATGACTTTTTTTTGCTTGAATTCATAATTAAAATTTTTTCAATTAATAAAGATTGCTTTTATTATATAATGTATTTCTAAGATTTTTAGAAGTAATTAAGTAGCAACTAATTTTTTTGAGCACCATTTCACAAGTTATGTTGCTGTATGAAATACAATTCTCGACGGGGGGGAAAAAGAAAAAAAATAGAGTGATTTTACTGTAACAAAAAATATAGCATTAGTTATAAGAAATAAAGTGGATAAGTTTAAAGATTTATTAACACACATAAAACTATTAATAATGATAAAATAAATCTACCTAAATACTCTTTCGATCTCTTTTATATATCTTACAGTGCGTTACAGTATGCTTATTACATCGATCTTTGGATTTAGGAATGATTTTTATGTATTTTCTTACTATAGTCGAATAAACATTTTTTTGTTCATTTCAATCATTAATTTATGCATGCTAGCTTATTTAGTTTGCATATAAGTTTGTAAAATTTAATTATAAATTCTTTATATTCTGTACTTACACTATGCAAATTCTTTGTTTCGATACTTATAAATCTCTATGCTTTGTCTTATACTTCTTTCTATATATAAACTAAGAGATTTATCAATTAATGTGCATTTCTTAAAATTTAAAACTATTATTCTTAAAGATTCAATTTTTTTCTGAGAATTTATAATTGTTTTATGTGGCGCATAATAAATTGAACAAAAAATGGCAATGGATTTAAGGAGTATCTATGCTACTCAATGCCACTAAAACTCCATACACTCAATTAAAAGACGACATCAATTAAGGCAATTACAACAAATTAGGTCGATGGTTCTCAATATGATAACTTTTGGTAAAGTAAATTTATCTATATCACTTTGGCCATGATTTCACACACATTAAAAATGAATTATCCGATTATAGTGAAATTTTGCATGCTTTTCGTAATATCTTTCGACCGATTATGATATTTAGAAGGCCAATAAAAGCATAAATGGAGCCCCAGAGCATTACAGGCAAGCATCTAGATGGTGTGTAAAAAAAAAGAAATTCCAGTTCTAGGGCTTACATTCCAATCGAATTTTATTCCATTTAATTATACTAATGTCTCACTTGGGGCCTTGATGGACGAATGATTAGTGCTCGATTTCACATGTTTCGGGTTCGAATTCCTGCTGTGCCATGGATGATTGTAGGGGTTGGCAATCCACTTTAAACCCTAGATCTCGGTTTAATATAACTGTTGAACGTAGGGTTGACAATCTTACCCAGTAAAAAGAAAGCATCTTTTATCTCAAAGACTGCCATTAGGCAGACGGTCTTGACCCACCTTGGGACTGTTGCGCCAATGAAGAAGAAGAATGCCTAACTTACGGGTTCGTTTATAATATTTCTCCATATGAGAGATGACCTGCAATAATTATGTTAAAGTTGACATTAAGTGTTAGACCTGCAGAAAACAATTCAAAAAGACAACAATTGACCTAGAAAGACTGCAGAACGTGTGTGGACAAAGCGATCGTCAGAACGATTGCCAAAACCTTATCTGACGGACATTTTTCGTTACCTTTAGTATGAAGCAAAGCGACATTACCGCTTAAATGATAAATTCTTGCTTTAATTGCAAGAAGCACCTGTCGCCCATTTCGTGAGAACCATTAAAAACAATGCGATTTAGGGTTACATGACTTTTCTTTCGCACAAATAAGATCGCTGAAGCACTTGGTAAACTTATCGTTTAAGTGGTAAAGCAGATTTGCTTCAGGTTAAAATTAACAAAATACGCTCCTGTAATATACGCCTTACAACGCTTGATTCATCATCATAAATGATTGGACATGAAACCAGTGACCAACAGGATCACGGACAGACAAACCAGGATCTAAGTTCACACCACCGGCTACTCCCACCTGATCACACCGACAAAATTTATTTACAATAAGTTACCATAACAGTCCAACATCCGGGAGTGAGAGTCTTGAGCAACTTTTTATCTGATTACCAGATCCTTCTAACTGCAATCCATGAAACAGTGGCACAGTCGACGATATTCTATGACCTCTTGTTTTGCCCTTCCTTTCCTATCCAGGGCTTATATTTCAACAGGTTAATTCCCAACCGCACATGACAATCATAACGTAAAGAAAGGCAAGAAATCCCGCAGGGGAGCATTAGTCATTTCTATGAATTACTGCCACTCTGGATAAAAGCTTTCATGACAGCCAGATATGAACCAAAACCACATTGACTGATTTGCTATATGTAGTTATACATCCTGAATAAAACATTAATTTCCTCCATAATTTTGATTGTTCCTCTTTCTGTTTGTATTCATCAAATCTTCAACTTTTCTTCTCCTTAAAATAATTTTTTCACAAATAATTATAATACTTCAAATAACTCGTAATAATTTCTCATTCAAATAATTAAAAAAATAAATCTCGTTAGTGATAGATGCTTTATTAGTGCTTAGCTTTTATTTTTTCCCTCACGTACATAATACATTGTACAGTAATTTGAATAATCATAATACAATATTCTTCTTATTTTGTGATTAAAGTTTTTTTGATTTATTGAATAATTTAAAAAGAAAGAAAAAAACTCTTGAAAAATCGAAGATTATTCTGCTTCAACGTTTTTAATTATTTTTCATGGTGGATATTTTACAGGGCACGTTTTTTTTTTAATATTTTTTATTGTTTAACATTTATTATAAAATAATTAATATTTTATGCATTTTATTAAATTATTTTCCCTTCTTTACCCTTACAAAGAAGTTTGACACCTTTACTTACTACTGTGCCCAAAAAGTAAGACCAATTATTTTTTCTTCAAAAACTCTTTATTTATTCTTCCAAATTTATTTCACCACCTTCCAAGTAATCCCCTCCAGACACAATGCACTTATGCCAACTTTTTTTCCCAATACTCAATGCATGCTAAAAAGTCATCGGCAGGGATGGCCTTCAAAGCGTGCGGCCATTCACGTAGAATCTCTTCAATAGACTCAGAACGGTGTCCCCGGAGTGGTCTTTTAAGTTTAGGGGATAGTCAGAAGTCGCACGGTGTGAATACGGTGGTTGCGGAATAGTATGGGTTTCATTTTTGGCGAAAACATCACGGAGAATCAATGCAGTGTGAGCTGGCGCATTCAGTGTTTTCGAGATTTGACGCTTGAAGCCCAAAATGGAACTGACCGATTCTTTTGAAATTCCAACATCATCAGCAAGGTCACTAATTCTAAATCGACGGTTTGCAAGCACAAAATCTTTAATTTTTTTTTGGACGTAAACTTCGTCGGTTGAGAAGTCAACTGACGAAGATGACCAGAGGGCTCTTCGGCTTCAACACGTTCTCTGCCTTCTTTGAACTGTTTATATCAGTTCTAAACATTTCTTTCCGTTATAGGAATGCTCACCGAATGCTTTCTGCAACATTCTATACGTTTCCGCCATTCTATATGTTCAAGCGTAACTCAAACACTAATGAATATTTTGACGTCAAATTTCCCACATATGTCAAGAATAGTGCCTGCAACCTAAAAAAAGAAAAAATTGAAATTCCATAAGCCCCTGGAATTTTGAATTGAAATTTGGTCTTACTTTTGGGATGCAGTAGTAATTTAAGTTTCTCTCAAGATACTGCTAATTGATTTACCTTTCTTAATAGTATCACTGAAGAAAACAGGCATTTGTGCTACCAAATTATAATTTATAATATTACCACTGTTCTAATTGTACCTCTAAATTATAATTTATAAAATTATTTATCTGTATTTACATTTCTAATTTACTGATTTTTTAAGTATATTTTTTATTTAAAAAAAAAAATTTTGTTCAAAAGAATATTAAGGCATAATTGTTGTATAATAATGACTTATGAATAACTTTTCTTTGTTCTCTATATTACAATAGTATTCGATATCACTTTATTTTTTTAAAGTTTATTAAAATCTGTCTTCTATCGATGTAATAAAAATCCGCCTTTTTTAATTCTTAGTTTAAATTCCTTGTATTCAATACATGTAGCAATTATGCTTATGTTTATAATTTTTTTGTTTTTAATTTTCCTTTCAATTGCATTTTTTACACTTATCATACCATAATGGTTCTATTTTTTTTTTTTTATCGTAATATATGTTTTAGTCTCACACGTGTTACTGTACATCTGTAATTTTGTACACCGGAATATTTTTCACTCAGATTCGAGTAGAAAGATTAGTAACATCATAAATAACACCCTTGGAGATATGCGTTCAAAACTGTAGTGGCATAATGTAGCACAGTGTAGTCCTACATTGTGCCCCACAGTTGTGTGCTTGTAATACTTACATACTTGTATTACTGGTGGGCACGAAGTTCAATCATTTTCTATAGATAGCACATTAATTTTAATTTTGCTAGCAATCGTATAAGAAACACAACTTTTCCACAACATTTCATCGTCAAACAAGATTTCAAAACGTCATCTTACGCCGCGGTGCACATTGAGATTCGAAAGAAATTCATTTCAGGAAATAAACCAACCAATTTCCTCTTGATGCACCTTAGTGACGCTAAAACTGCTACATACATGTCGTTCTAATGGTGAATGATCACTGGTCAAAGTGTCTGGTATTCTAAAACGGCAATTTCCACTAAAACTAATTATAGAAAAATTAAGTTTACCTCACATCAACAACAATTCCTTAATTTAATTAATTCCTTTTTTGCACAAAAATAATTGAACAACTCCACCTTCAAGCACACTACTCATTTCCAAATTTAAACACAAATTATCCATGTAAATTGCTGAGATACTACCTTCAAGTTGAAAGGCAAATGCCGCAAGAAAGCGAGCCAAGGCAGCTCCATTCACCTGATCATCTTCAAGTCCTCTTCCCACCTGAGCAGACGAAGGTTGTCAGCATCCCCACAAAGAGACTCAGAAACCTGATTAGCTAATGCACGCCCAAGTGCTGACATCATTACCGTGCGCAAGGCTCTACACGCTTCCTTTGTTTGCCCGCAAATCCACCTGTCAGCTGTCAGGCTAAGCCGCGGGGGATTATTCAAATACTTTTCATTCATTCACGAATTTTTGAACGGACGTTGACTAGGTGATGGTAATGAGATATCTCAATTCGAATCTTTACCGCGACGTTTCGTGAAATGGTTTTTCATACCATTGTTCTTATTGCATAGTGTTGTAGAAGGCATTCTGTGAATAAGAGCATAGTTAAAGTCATCTTTATATATATATACAACTATATATATATGTACAGGTCGTTATCAAAATAGTGGAAACACCTTTGACATAAAAGTGACATTTTGGGATGTGCTTCATATGCATTAAAATATAATCTTAGATACCAGTTTTTTTTAATATAAAAAGTATATAACATGGTAGTTTAATGTAACTTTAGTGAAGTTGTATACGTCTTAGATTTTTGTCAATCGCGAAAAATGTCAGAATTCACAGACTTTCAAATGGACCAAATTGTATTTGCCGAGTAGCTGAAGAAACTGTGATCGTAACATTCCAGCTTTTAAGCGTTTCTAGAGGTACAGTGTCTAAAGACATGACAGCGTACACACAGAGCGTCAAGAGAAGCTCGCAAAGCAAAATAATGGACGAAAAGAGAAGCTAAGTGAAAGAGACAGACGGATATTAAGGCGGGTGTAATGCCTAAAAAAAACTGTAGCCAAAGGGACAACAGAGCTCAATTAGCTACTGGATTCTCCAGTGTCAATCATTACAGTTAGAAGGCACTTCCATAAACAGGATATTTACGGTAGAGCAATTCCCAAGTCATTCGTGTACATCTGTAAATGAAAAACGTCATCTACAGTGGGGCTACAACCACAAAACCTGATCGATTGATAAGTGGAAGACAGTTATATGGTAAGATGTATTCCCAGCAACAGGACGGATGCCTATTTGGATGCTACCTGCACAAGCTTATGGTGGTGTTTGTCTCCTTCCAACTGTCAAGCATGGGGATAGATCTGTCATAGCTTGCTTGGGCAGTCGTGTCGTGGTTTTCTGCTAGCCCAATAGTAATCCTGAAATGAAGGATCACTGGACAGTAATATGGAGAAGTTTCAGCTGAACAGGTCCATCCTATGACACAGATTTTTGTTTCCTGCGGAAGAAGGAATTTTCGTGGATGATAATGCTTCTATTCCTGTTCAATCAGGGTTTGATGAGCACAAACATGAAGTGAAACATCTACCTTTGGCCCACACTGTCCCTGGACCTCAATATCATCAAACCATTATGGTCTATTTTAGAGCGATCAATCCGGAATCGATATCCTCCACCAGCGTCTCTCCTGGAACTTTCACAATATCTCCATGAAGAATGTTTCAATATTCCTCTAAACACTATTCAGCACTTATAGGATTTGATTCCCAGAAAATCCAAGTTGAATTATAACCCAATGGCTGTTCTACGCCATATTAGTAAAGTATTCCGTATAATTTTAGGGTGTTTCCATTCTTTTGATATATATATATATATATTATCCAAAAGTTGACATACCTATGTATTTACTTACTACATTTTAACAAATGAGAGAACATGCTTGCAATATATGTGTTCATATAGTTCAATTAATTTTCTATAGAGATTGTACATAAGTAATTTTAATTCCGTTAACGAGCGTATAAAAAAGCAATTTTTCCTACCCGTTGAGCAAAGAAGTTTTGTCGTCGAACAGGATTTCAAAACGTCATTTTACGCCGCGATGTATATTGAGTTTGCAAAAATTCACTATACCAACTAATATGAAGCTTTAGTGAAGAAATTCGGAAAAACTGGTGTTGCAAAAGCCAGCCGTCGAAGTAACAGGTGGGTTGACAAGTTCGTAGGCTGACATATAGATGGCGCTACTAGTATTAAATCCATATGATTTTTAGTTAGCCCTAACCTTCAAAAGACTCAGGTATAAATTTGACAGTTGTTGCACTATTAGTGTATGAGTTATAGCATTTTAGTGAAGCAACTTTTGTTAGTTTGAAAAATGGATAAAAAGGAATTTCGTGTATTAATAAAGCATTGCTTTTGGAGAAAAAAATACTATTGAAGCCTAGGCTTGGCTTGATAAACATTATTAGGACTTTGCACCAGGAAAATCAACTGTAGAGAAGGGGCTTGCTGAATTTAAACGAGGAGAACTGAGCACCGAGGACGATGCACGCAGTGGACACCCCAAAGAGGCTGTTACCGACGAAAACATCAAAAGAGTCCACAAAATAATTTCTGATAACCGTAAAGTGAAGTTGATTGAGATAGCTGTGACCCTAAAGATATCAAAGGAACGTGTTGGACATATCGTGAATGAATATTTGGATATGCGAAAGCTCTCTTCAAAGTGGGTGCCGCGCGAGCTCACAATCGACCCAAAACAACAGCGAATGGATGATTCTAAGCAGTGTTTGAAGCTGTTCAATCGTAATAAACCCGAATTTTGCGTCGATATGTGACAATGGATGAAACATGGCTCCATCATTTTCACACCGGAGTCCAATCGACAGTCAGCCGAGTGGACTGCACGTGATGAACACTAACAACACTAACTCACATACTAATAGTGCAACAGTTGCCAAATTTATACACGTGTCTTTTGAAGGTTAGGGCTAACTAAATATCATATAGTTTTAATACTAGTAGCGCCATCTTTGTGTCAGCCTATGAACATTACCGCCCACCTGTTAGTAGGTCTAAAATAAAATTAAAGGGATTAATAAATTTTTATGGAAAGCTTGCCTGATTCTCTCAGAAAATGATTATCTGCATATCGACAAGAAACTGTTCAAAATTTCGAGTTACATTTGTAAAGTAATTTTTTCTTTCACAATAAAACAAAAATACTGCTTTTAAATTATAGATATGGTGACATATGCAGCTAGCTTGCAAGGAGATATAGGCAGCGTGTAAGCTGCTCGCGTTGATGGTCGGGGAGTTTTCCAAATTTTATCTTATGCGTCACGCAATTGAAGGTTAATTAACCCCAAAAGTTCTACCAGAAGACAATCTTATTCATTTAGATCCTGTAGATGAACATAAACCGAGCTCCTGCCAAAAGTATGCATAAAGTGTGAAGGTGTCCTCACCGAAGTACAGAACAGAAAATGAATAGCTATAAATTCCTAACAAAATAAACGTTAAAATTACTGAAACTACTGAACGTTAAAATTATTAAATTTGAAGTATATGATAATTACAAAGAAATTATCATATACTTAAAATTTATTCTATTTTTCATATTTACTGATTTTTTACCATTTTTACTATTTTTTACAAAAAATTGATTTGAAAATTATAAATATTTTCTATTTTAGGCTTTTTGTTTTGGAAATTAAATGTACCAATAGATGGCAGCACAGCTTATAATGAATTGGTTTTCGTGTTTATAAAGCCAACATTTTTCCCTGATTCATAATAAGAAAATATTATTATCCAAAATTAATTTATGATAATTTACTTTTTAATATTTTAATTATATATAAAAAAAGAATGATTTGAAGGATCATTATTATTATGTTATTTTCCATTATTATCATGTGCTTTTTCTATTTAATCAGTTTTTAAATTGTTTTGAGAAAAGCAGATGGCACTAAAAATTTTTTTTTTCTTTTTTTTTTCTGCAATATTAGAAAATTGAAAGATCATGAATAAAGAATTACTCAAACGCTAATTCAGAACTAGAACTAGAACTAATATTCATGCCATAACGCAGATCAAAAGTTTCGCGATTATATATTTCGTTTCATACACCAGTAGAATTTTAAATAGACAAAGAAAATTTTAAAAAGTATTACAGATTTTTTTTAATTTATTTGTTTATATATCAAAATATAATTGCAAAGCGATAAAATATTTAAAACACATGAATTTTCGTTTCGCTTTTTAAATGTGACAAAAAATTAGCTAAATGAAAAAAAAAGAAATAAGACACAAAAAGTTGAAAATGGAATTTAAAAAAATTTATCTAAAAAAAGCTTGAATTGTGGGGGTAATTATTATTATTATTATTAACTTGTGATTTGACCAACTTGCAAATCAATGAACTCAATATTGCTGAGTATTTCTATTGCTCAATTGGAAATTTTTTTTGTTGATCTACAATATTTATTTTCAATGAAGGTAACTTCTTTTCTAATTTTTTGGTATTGTTAAAAACCTATGAGGGGCCTGATGATCAAGTGACTAGCGCTCTGACGCTCGGTGCTGAAGTTTTCAGTTAGAGTCCCGGTAGGGTCCGGGAGTTTGTAGTGATTCGGAATCCACGTTAAGTAGATCCCTGTCTAATATGACTGTACGGAGTAAGGTTGGGACAATCCTACCCCGTAAAAAGAAAACTCCTGTTTTGGAATCTGACTGTAGGCAGTCGCCCTTAGCCCACCATGGACTGTAGTGCCAGGGTGTTTGTAAGTAAAAAAAATCTATGACTCTCGGCGAAATTATTTAGTATCGGTAATAAAGGTATCCTTAAAATAGTGGTCTAAATTCAGCGAACCACATGTGGTAACTTTTTAACTTTATATCTACAAACAGAGAATAATTTCTCAAGTTTCTTTACAGCTTAATGGAATTCAATGTGTTCATTATTATTGATTCTGCAGGTGTCCGACTTCTTGCAAGTTTTTTAATAGCATTTCAAATGGTATTAAATCAATTACTTCAGAGATACTCAGCTACAAATCATCTAACTTATAAATTTTTTCTCTGTTAAGGCTTTGATAGCAGTTCTGGACGCGAAACAATGAGTCCAGAATTTTTCTTAAAATCCAACATCCAGAAAAGCTCTGGCCATGAAAGTGTGGAAAGTGTACATTCACCATAAAAATGTGGTGGAGAGTTATCTTGCTGAAAGGTAAAAATTAGGAAAAATCTGAGAAAGTGCAATTTTCAACATTTCATTGTGACCTGTCACTGTCAGTTCTGTCGAAAGATTCCATTTGGCGATTTTCCCTATTCACACGTTGACTTTTGATGTGCCCATCTCATTTTCGATAAATATGTATAAGAGTTCCTTTGTAGTTATATGTCTCTTAACTTTTGCAAACACGAGTAGTATATTCACCTCTAAGCAATACTTGTAAGACGCATTTTGCTTAGTTTTTGGCAGAATTACAACAAGCATTTTAGCTGCGAAAAGAGAAACAAAAACAGCTGCAATGCGCATACGCAAACTGTGTAAGGTAAAAAAACAAAACAAAAACTAGAACGATTACTTATCAATGCCACAGCACTTTCATTACTAATTATGTGCGATTCTTTCAATATAAGTCATTGCTTTAGAATACCTATAAACTAGATACTAACTGGGTTAATTTAACATGTGATTTTAAAATATTATTATGTACCACGCACAAACAAAGCCTATATTTTAGTTTAACATATCTGAAACTACCTGTTCCTATTTCAGATCAAATTTGTAGATTCATGCAAGTTTATTAGAATATAAATGTATAATTTTATTTATTGTCATCTATGTGGATAAAATGATTTCAATTTTGAACGATTGCAAAGTTTCATTGTTATTTTAGTGAAGAATTTTTAAACATTAATAGTTTAAATAACTTTTAGAAATAATATAAATTGTATTATTCATTTGAAATTCCGTTCTATATTAAAAAAAAAAATGATTTTAAAATCCTCTTGATCATGTTTATCCACATGAAAAACCCTATCGCTATTGAAAACATCCCATTTTATTCCACTTCTATGTGGAATAAAATGGTAAGTTTAAATGATTGCAAAATTTCATTGTTATTTTAGTGAAGCATTTTAAACATTGTAATAGTTAAAATAACTTTTAGAAATAATATAAATAATATTATTCATTTGAAATTACATTGTATAAAAAAGTGATTTGGAAATCCTCTTGATCATGTTAATGGGCATTATTTAAAAATTAAAAGTAAATAAGCATCTTTACTAATCATATAATTAATTTGACTATAACATTAATACTCAAAAATACTATTTTTTTGGTGGGAGGGGGTATTATATGAATTTAAACAATAAAAGAAATTCTTTATAATCTTTTAATTAATCAATTTCATAGAATTTTATAGATTTTTTCTACTTATTCAATTTAATTATTGTTTTTTTTACATTTATAACCATCAATTTATCAACTTTTATAATGTAACGAAATATTTATAATTATAACTAATAAGAGAATAGGTACTCTTTGGTAAAATAATTTGTAACATAAAATTTAGTTATAGTCTGGTATCTTAACTATTAATTATGGAATAATTATAAATTGTTTCTATTCCATTTTGTTTTTATAATATAAAATGTAGTAAAGGTAATTTTATTTGAAAATCTTTCTCGCATCTTTCTTAAAATAACACCTGTTATATATAAAAAAAATTGTCTTATTAATAATAACAATTAATTAATAATTTACATTCTTAATTAATATCCGAGCATAATTATTGATTTTATTTGTTCTGTCTTATTAACAAAATAATTATTATTTAATTATTCGGTTCGGAGTAATTATTCTATTGAAAATGGAATTTAAAAATGTTATTTACATAGAAAATTTAAGTAAAACTTTTATGCTAAATACTATGATTTACAGCTGATAAAATCAGAAAAACTTGTGTTTGTTACATTTTATCTTTTGTATGCAGTAAATATCTATTTCTTAACATTTGCTTCCTGTAATTCAAAAGTTACATTCTTTATGCATTTGAATATGCTTCCTCAATAAACACACATTAAAA